>WUQG02300378.1:0-19371 GCA_011317285.2 Androctonus mauritanicus | reverse complement strand
AAAAGCCTCAAAACACTAGATCTACATCCCAAGACATACATAACACTACAAAAGGCATCACTACTAAATACATGCAATATAGTAAGAAAGTTTTTCAGCACTGATTCAGACAGTTAACATACAACTAAACATCACAAGTAGTTATGTCTTGACTCTTGTCCGACATAGCACTTTGCTCCATAGTTATTATGTCCTCACATTAAAAAAAATAATAATAATAATAATTTAAACTATAGTGATATTTAATAATATAAATTTTTATTGTCAGATTTTTTTTTCAATAGGTGCATTATTATGAAGATGGAAATGTACAGTTGGTAAGCTCCAAAGAAATTAAAGATTCAATAACAATTTCTGTAAGTATCAAATTAAAAATATAAATTTAAAAAAAAAATTATAGTAGTTCCAATAACCTATAATTAAATTTGTAGATATGTTCATATATATATATAAATTTAATCATATTGATTAAATAATATATATTTAATTAAATTCTTTTATTGTTAATATAATATACTAAAAACTCATTTGGCCAGACTTGGATTAGATCCAATATAGAATTCTCAAGCTTGGATATTTTCAAAAACTTGAGCAAGTTGATACTAAGGATAAGCTTGTGAGCTCAAATTTTGATAAATATTTTTTATTGATTTGTTATACTTCAAACTTCATTAATCTTCATACAATATAAGTATGGTCATAATGAGCACCTTGTATTAATAGTTTATTTTTGTTTTGTAATACTTGGGCCAAGTTATGCCAAATACATATTGCCTTACAATATATAAAGGCACTTTAAACAAATGATAATGTTTTTAAGAATTATATATTATGTAAAAACAAAAGCAAATAACAAGAAATAATAGCAACAATTTTGTCTAAATACATAACTATAAAATTAATTGATAAAAATAGTATAAAAACTAAAAATAAGTTAGCAATATTTCACATTTATCTGATTAAAAAGAAAAAAAAAGAGAAGCCAGTATAATTATAAATTCTTTCCAATAAGATTTAAGCAGTTAAAATGCCAAGATCATTCAGTAGTAAAATAGGAATATATTGACTAAAATCTGCTTCAATGAAATTTAATTGTGTAGAATCTATACAGAATATTACCTGTATGATTTCATTTCTTGATTCCCAGTGCTGGATAATTGGTTTGATCAAACTTTGAATCATGAGCTTGTTACAAATCTAGTTGCCACATGATTACTGTCATAGTTATAACTTCTTAATAAAAAGTTTTAAATTGCTTCAGAACACAGAAGAAAAAGTGGGCAAGATTGTTCAATTTTTTCCATACTGGCTTATCACAGTTAATTTTCCATTGCTCAATAGATACTGTTTACCAATTTAAAATAATTTTAAGAAATCAAATTTAAAAAGATAAGACTGAAGTTCAAGTTTATTTGTCAAAAAACTTGAACTTCAGTCATCTATTTATTCACAAGAAAACTTAAAGCGTTTTAAATTCAACTGACTCAAATCAGCAAGTCTAGTTTAATATGAATAGATTAAAATCTGGATAAGCAAAACAATTCAATAAATATTTCTCTGCATGGGTTATGAAAATTAACATACAATACATGTACAATATATTATCAATGATATTTGAAATTTCACTTTAAAATGTACAATAACCACTTCCACTGTTGTATTATTTCATTGACAAAGAAATTAATTGCAATTAATACATTACCTTTTATTTATTTTCAGATCACTTATGATAAATTTTTGAAAAAAGGAAAGAAATTTGAAATTAAATTTTTATATTCTCTCTGGATAAACAGAATTCCAGATGCTCAAGATTCAAATAAATAAATATTAAGAATAGAATAAATATATTTTTAAAATTTGAGATGAATAGAAAAAATATATAAATATATTAAAGATTCAGTTTGCTTAGATTTTCAGCATACTGAAATTTTAGTTATTACTATTAAAATGTTACAAGTAAAAATTTCTTTAAAACACAATGAGTTTCTAACTATATAATTTATTTAAAATAAATTTTAAAAGAAACAAAAGTGTTTCTATAAATATATGATACATTCTGAATTTGTTTTTTAGGAATAAATTCTGGACATTATTTATTTACATAATTATAAATAATTTCTGATGTAAAGTAAAAAAATTTATTTTGAAGATTATCTTTAAAATTAAAATTAAATTTTTTTTTTTTTTTTAAAAAAAGAGTGAAATGCAAACAGCCAAAGAATTTGTTCAGTTTGTAAAAGAAGCAGAAAATGAATATCAGGTAATTAAAGTTTTTTCTTTATTTTTGCTGATATATTGAAATTTAGAAGGAAAAAATTAATGATTTTAATATACAGAAGCTCTCTGATTTTCATATACCAAAGCTCTCTATGTAAGATTGGGTTCTTGGAAATATAAAAATCAACTTTTGCCTTAATTGAATTTACCTACCTATATTGATCTGATGAGATTATTCATTAAAAACAATATGTAGGCTATATCATGCCTACAAAGGAGGAAATAAAGATAACTATTGTAATGTAAATTGGACCTAACATCATATGTTATGATATTATAAAATACGATAACTCTACTAACTATTAATAATAACCAAAACTTTTTATAGTATTGTCATTAAGTCTTGCAATACTATAATGTAAAGTTAAAATATTACTATTATAAACAATAATTGATTGATTTTTTTTAATATTTTGGATGTCAAAATTTTTTCATAAAGTTGAATTTAAGTCAGAGAGTTCCTATATTTTCTTCTTCAAGAAAATTTAAAATAATAATATACACTAAACAAAGATTAAATTTATATTTTTCATTTTTGAAAATAGATCTCTGTTTCTGAAAATTACCAGACCATGTCTGATGCCACTTTTAAAGCCCTCCGTCGACAACTACCAGTAACCCATGCTAAAATTGACTGGAATAAAATGTTAAGCTATCGGATTGGATCAGAATTGAAACACCATTAATAATCACACTTGTGCCTCATTTGTTTTTGCTGTCAGATATTCACTGTCACATTTCCAAAACATTGTCATTCCACAATAGAACTGTGGAATATACTAATGTGAAAATATTAACCATTGAAATAATTCAAGTTATAAATTTATGTAAAAATTTTAGATGTAATAATTCCTAAGTTAAATAGCAACTATTTATTCTATATAAACATCTGCAGGGAACAAGAACTATAAACTGCATTCCTCTTTCTATAATTGTTTTAGAAAATTAATCAATTTGTTCTGTAGAGATTTTAATGTATTGATTTAGTAATCATGGTTTCATTATTTAGAAATATTACAAATTAAAAGAATATAATTACTTAACAATAAAATAAAAAATCTGCATTCAGTCTTAAAAGTTACAATTATGTCATGGCAAGTGATATGATGGGATGAAAATTCCATAAACAAGTAAAAATCAAATAAAATTTTTAAAATGCAAATTATGCAATTTTGATAAAAAAAAAAGCACAATAATAAGTATTTGAATTAGAAAGTCATCTAACATACATTTAAAATATATTTAAAGAGAAATAAATTGAAAAAATAAGAGAGCTCAATTAGAAACTGTAAAGAGATAAACTGTGGTATAATCCTAGAATTTGTCTATAATACTTTAGGAAAAATAGTTTGATCAGTTTAATAGACCATTGGAGAGTAAATTTGAATTACAGAGATTAAGCATAATTATTAAAAGTGATGAGTCTTATAGAGTTATTCATATAACTTAAAATAATTTATTATAATTCAATCTTCTTGATTATCATTTATAGAAATATATCATTTTATCTCTTTTCATAATTTATATAAAATTGTGTTAATTTTTGTAAATATAAATAATATATATTTTTTTATAAATTAATAATTTAATAGTCAAAAAAAATCCCATTTTATAAAAATGGACAAAAGGATAAAAACCATATAATCACTTGTCATTCACTTGCAACTTTTTATCTGTATCTATAACTTTTAATATATACCAGAAAACAAAACAATGTTTTTTTAATCATTGAAACTTCAAATTTGGAAAAGGTTAATTTAATTGGTAATTAACCATTTTATAGCTCTTGTGACAACAAAACCTAAACTCAAATGCTTATTGTACAAAATGCAAACTATGTGTTCATTCCTAATATTCTGAAATGATAAGATTAGAGATGTTAATATTCTAAATGTATTTTAAAATGATAGCATATCTATTGTATATACCAAATGTACATTCCATCATTTGTTGTGATTCAAAAACACTGAACAGAAATAGATTTGTATTTTTAAATTTATCATTTTTTTTTTTTCTTTCCATTTTTTATATATAAAAATCTTGTGTGTTAAACCATCTGTTAATAAATTTGTTTCCAACAATTGTTTTAAAATTTTTGTATTTGCAATATAGCATTTTTTATTAACAGAATTCTTATTTTATAATAGATTGACATTTTTATTGATACTGGTATTAACATATAAGTAGAAATTGGGTAGAAGAGAATTCAAATTATTCTTCTCTTCTATCAAATACATTGAAAACACCATTCATAATATAAATATCACAGATTCCAAAATATTAAATATGTACAGTACAATAACAAGTTTTACAAATTACATTAAATATATAAATTAACTGGGATGTGCTGCACGTTTCAAGATTGTACAAACCCTATACTGTACAAAATATATATTCCCATCCCACAATTCATATATATATATATAGAGATACTAATCCTATTTAAAAGTTTTGTTATATTGCACTTTGTACAACTATATTGCAAATGGAATGAAGCACATTTTAATTCTACATTCTATTGATATCACTTTGCAATTCTCAAGGAATTGAGTTAGGATTAGTATAACTGAATCCTTGAAACTGTTCTTGATCCATTGAATCCAAAATCTCTTGATCAATAGGAGAAAGAATTGGTTTTTCCAATGTAAAATTACTGTCAAAGTTACTGACGTCATAAGGTCCTTTCTGTAATATATATATATAGATTTAGTTTTTTGCAATTTTGTTGAATGAGTTTTTAGCATTGTTTTTTATAGATTAGTATACTTACAACATGAGGTTTAAAAGGTGGTAGAATCTCCTTCCTTTCTAAACTATCCCAATTGATTACTTGGAAGAATGGTTGACTACAGACATCTCCAGCTGCACATTCTGGCATTCCTAATCGTCTTTCTGGATTTTTAATTAAGAACTAGAAATGCTAATTGTTAATATTCATTCATTCTGCATTATCTTATATTCATAACTGTTTAACTTACCAAAGAAATTATGTGTTTTGCTTCTTTACTTATAAAACGTGGGAAAGTAGCTTCTTCATTGCAGACTGACCAAAATAACTCATCTTCATCTGTCCCGTTAAAAGGAGATTGGCCAATTAACATTTCATATAATAAGACACCAAAAGACCACCAATCTACTGACTGATTATAGGTTTGACCCTTGATAATCTGAATCAGATAAATTATTTATGAATAAATATTTCATATGGTAAAAAAAAAATATTCCTTAAATATAAATTTTATTCCTCAAAATACATTTATTCTAATAAACGCCACTCTTGTTTCAAATTTCACTATAAAAAATAGAAGTTTGAATATTATTTGTGTAAGATATATTTTTTCTTATTTATTCGTTTTTCATATTTTTAATTTGTTAACTTAAGTTTATAAAATTATCAAATTCCCAGTAGTATCCTCTAAACAAAAGTACGATGTTTATTAGAATAATTACAATAAAATTTATTCAAAAATTACACCAGCTTTATAGTAGTACTAGAATAATAAATTAAATTTTAATTAAATTAGACCGTGAATTTGATTAAACTTGTAATATATAACCTACCTCAGGAGCTATATATTCAGGTGTACCACAGAATGTATTTGCTCTTCTAGCATTCTTTATGCCCGTTTTGCACATGCCAAAATCGGATATTTTGACATGACCGTTGTTATCCAATAAAATATTATCCAGCTTTAAATCTCTGCAATTCATGCAATTTTTATTAGTAAGAACTACAGACATGTTAATAATTAATTCCTGATAAGGATTACAAAAGGATGTGGACATGCTGTCAGTATTTCTGATGTGTTATTGAATCTGAAAGGACACTAAAAACGTACTTCTGGTGCTATGTAGTGTGGTGTGCCGCAGAAATTAGATGGAAGACATTCTTCACGATAAATCCTCATTTGACACATTCCAAAGTCGACTAATCGAACATGTCCTTCAATATCTAGGACCAAATTATCCAATTTCAGGTCTCTGGTCCAAATAAAAATAAAAATTCTCATCAACAGATCCATTTTTAAAAATATTTTCATGTGGGTAAATTATTATGTGGATTAAATATTTTAACCCAATTTTATAATTTTATTTTAAACTTTCATTAATCTGTCTAGGGCTAATTGGACCAAAGCAGCTCTGCCAAAATTATAGGTAGCAAACTAGTACGAATATTTTATGAGTTTTGCCGTGCTAGTTTAGCATCTATCATCCTTTGATGTCAAGGTAGTACACTTGACATCTTTTAAGCACACGCCAATTTTCGTCACTTTTGAGTGATTTTGAAATCGGAGTAACTAGTAAAATTTTTTAAAAAGAAGTTTCACACATTTACCTGTAAACAATTCCTTTACGATGAAGAAATTTTAGAGCACATACAATTTCTGCACTGTAAAATCTGAAAAATAATATGGATATTAATTAAAAGCACTTTAAAAACAAATGATAGGTTAAAACATACCTAGCTCTATCTTGATCAAATCTGCCTATTTGTTGGATGTGAAACATCAGATCTCCTCCACTCAAATACTCCATGACAAAGAATAAATGACTCTAAATTAAGACGCGATTATTAGAAAGATAACAATGAAATTATAATATTTTTAAAGGAAGACTTACAGTACTCTGAAAGGTACAGAAGAGTTTACATAAATATGGATGATTACTTCCCAAGGCCAATACCTTCCTCTCAATCATTGTGCATTCGATATCGTTGTCTTCTAAAACTACATCTTTTTTCAGACATTTAACGGCAAAATAGCGATTTTGTCCTTTGATCTCGGCTAACATTACCTAAAAAATTCCAAATAAAAAAAGTTTTATCAACAAAAGAGATAATAATAGGAAAAGTTTCGTTGTATCTAAAAATAATAGACGACACAGATTTAGTGGCGTGGGTATGGATGCCAAGCGCTCAATTAAGATATAGAGTGGAATAAAAATAGACGAAACGACTAGAATAAGAACAAAAAATATATATATATACAGAAATGTCAAGGTTATGACCAATCTCCCTTTAATGAGTTATTAATTAAAACCTGACAGTTGTATAATGAAAATGTGGGAGGATGGCTTGACAAAGTTACATTGTTTCTGAAAAATAATATGCTTATTCAAGGACGGACTAAATTAGTCTCCCTACAATATATTAAATTATCCAGAAGTACAGTGAAATTTACTTCATTTCTTGGATAAAATTCTTAAGAAACATAATACATAATTTGTATAAAATATAAATTTTATCCAATACGCTTTTAATAAAATTATATGATAAAAGCAAATAGTTTCTAAACAATAGTATACAAAACTATGAAATTTCGATATTCGAATGTATAAAATTATATATGTTTAATATATCCTAATATTATTCTAAATACTACAGATAGTTGTATAATATCCCAAACATATAAGATTATATTAAAATTTTCATAGACACCAGTTTTAGTATATTACTAACTTGTAAGACTATACTAATTCGATATATAAACTTTTAGTGTTTTAAAAATATTATGTGAAATTTTTTCTTTTCATTTCCATCATAAATGAATTAAAATTTAATTTATTAGTAAAAGTATTTAAAGATTTTTTAATTGTTAATAATATCTTTTTTATAAGAGGAGCTATGATTTCTTTCAGTGTATTTGAGTTTGCTAATATATCTTTAATAATAATAAATTATTTTGAATTGTGTTCTCTTTTACATAATCTTATATTGAAGAGAATTGAGAGAGCTAATTATTTCTCTACAGTTGCAATTAAAATTACGGTCAATTTTTCTCTTGTATAGTTATAATATTGAATTTAATATAGATTATAACAATAGCACCAGATAAAATACATCAAATTGAGTTTTTTTCCCCCTAACTAATTTGCGTCATTTATCTTTTTTTACTTCAATTTCACATTGTTCTTCTGCCAAGAACTTAGCTGCATGCATTTATAGTTGATGGTATAAGGTAGAATTTTTTTCTATCAGACTCAGATAATTTTTAAGAATCAACAAAATAATTTACCTTTCCAAAGCTTCCTTTTCCTAGCACTTTTAAGAAATTAAAATCGTCTATAGTGTATTTTTTGAAGCGAAGACGATTAGTTTCTTCTTTATTGGATAATTCTTCATAATTATCAACATTAAGTTCGGAACTGTCATCCGAATCGCTACTGCTCAAGCTGCTACTTGATACAGAAGGACGAACAGAAGAATAGGGAGATTTCGACGATGTCAGGGATCCCTTTTCTAACAATTTAAAAATAATGTTAGAAAGAGAGGGAAATAAATATAAATACTAAATCAAATTTCTCACCTTTCTTGACTGTTTCTAATACTTCTGATAATAACTTTTGGTTGATTCCGCATAAATTTGGCATCAAACTCTCACATTTCTTGTGGCAATTCACTTTACACTCTATATTAGATAAATCACAATTATCAATAAATTAAATAATAAAGGACAACGTAGAATTAAGAAGAAACGTGCCTTCTGATTTCTGTATTTGTGGCGGTAAAGAGGGAGATCTAGGAGACTCTATTCCAGAATCTAAGCTCCTTAGTGAGTCTGAATTATATTGATTTAAGTTAACATTTCGACGTCGCACTATAGGACTAATACAATGAGTAGGAATTTGCCAATTTATCGGTTTTGGGTGTTTAATCACAGGCTGCTCACGAAACTTGATGACTTGACGATTTCGATGGATAGCTAAATCTAGAGAAGTCTCATGCTTGGGTCGAGGTCTGAATGTTTTTAAAATAGGCCTTTCTCTCAAGACTGGACGGCTATAGCCAAAAGTCGAACAAGGTGGTCTCTTAGAAATTGGAGAGATGGACAGAGGACTTCTCTTTGAAAATCCGATATTATTCTTTTGATATCGTAACGAAGATGGAGAAGTGTATACGCTTTGATGATCAAAAATCGAAAGCGGTTGTGATGCAAGCAGGTGAAGACCACCAGGATCCGAACGATAACATGGTGTATCCCTGATTTTACTCAGAAACGGGAGAACCATCGGTCTGCTAGATGCTCTTGACATAAAATTACCTTCATCTAAATGAAACGGTGCTCTCCTTCGATACATTTAAATGAATTGATGCTCTTCAGTCTGATTCCAGATGTGTTGTGATTGCTGCAACAAATTTCCTCCAACTATGCAACGATGTCACGGCATTTGCGTAGTATGCAGTCAATCACGTGGTTTTATGTTTAGAAGGTGACGGAGTGATTCATATTTTTATCAACAAATACAAAACGGGAAAGCCGATCGTTTCTAAAAACAGATTACACATTGCGTTTGGAGGGAACATGTGGCAAATCAGGTGAAGGCAAAAATAGTTTAGTTAGCATCTTATGTGTCAGGGAAAATGATAAGACACAGATACTAAGAAAGATAAAAACGAACAGAGGCAATACGTTTCACTAATCCATTGCCAATTCCTTTTTTCTCCTTGCTCTGCCAACAACAGCAGTTTTTTGGATGCAAATTAAAACAAAACTATATACAAGATTGTATTTGCAATTTAAATATTAATTAATGAAATTTTAATAGCCAAAAATAATTTCTTTTAGGAATGCAGAATATGAAATGAATATTTTACGAGTATCATAATAAAATTAATTATCTAATGTCGTCTTCTAAATGATTTATATTCTAATTGACTATATATAACATAATAATTCTTGGAAGTAATTTGTGAACAGATTCAACATTAGCCATTAGGATCAAGTCCAATTATACTTCTACTCATTAAATTCTCGGTCTCTTTATCCCTTTATCAGAAAATTTCATCAACGCGATGAAAATAAAGCAGGAAAATAAAAAACATTGAAAAATATTCGAAGAATGTACAAGAACTCTTAATAGAAAATAAATCTAAAAGATGTGACTGATTGATATAGACAAATAGCTTTTTGTAATTCATAGGTCTTCTAAAGTTTGATTTAATTATAAGAATTCTGCTGCGAAATTTTTTTAACTAAATTATTTTTGAAGTTCACAATAAAAGTCATAAATCGCACACTAATAGGAATTTGAGTGTAATTTATAGCGCATTGTATTTTATCAGCCTAATTTTTGTCGTATTAAAAAAATATTTAAACAAGAAGGACACGTCATATTTTAAAAAGTAATACTGCATACCACAAACGATATAGTATTACATGAGGTGGGAAGTTAATAGGCAATAAACCGAAATCAGACGAGAAGTATTGCTAACAGGTGGAGCCACTTTCAGGAATGTTTATACAGTATAGAATTTTTATATTTTTCTATTCAATTTACAACAATCTAATCGCTAATCAGAATGTGTATGATTTTAAAACAAAACTTACGTTCGCATCGAAGACCTTGTCGAAAAATGCCATATAGAAGAGATCCACAGTGGTCACAGAAAGTAGGACTCATATAATTGTGAATTCGAAATCTGTGGGGAACGTCGATTTTAAATCGTTCTCTGAGATACTAAAAAACGAAGATAAACTATGAGTAATTATATTTAGGACAAGAATATTATTTTGAAAAATTTCTAACCAGCGTAACTTGAGATTCTTTTCCTGATTCTGGACATTTTCCGAGGATTTTGTCGTGACACTTCTTGTGAACAGCTACTTGGCATACTGAAATTTTCACATTTTATTCAATTTCTGTAAACGAAAGATAAATTGATGTTTGAAACTTAAAAATACTCACGTTGACATTGATAACCTTGCTTACCAAATCCCCTATGAAAATAAATAATAATATAGATTTGTTTTAAATTGTTTTATTTGTAATGAATTTTAAGATAATTACCAGAGGAAATCTTTGCAAAATGCACAGAAAGTAGGTTGACGAAAGAATTTTGCGATGAATTTATGTCCTTTAATTTCGTGTACTTGTTGATGTTTTATAGCTCCCCTTCTGCCAATTTTCCCTAAACCTTTGTGTTCGTCCAACCAAGGCGATGCTAAAGGAAAATAACTTCTCAATTATAATTTTTCCTTATAAATAAAACGAAATTAAATTGATATTAAACAATATCTTATAAATAAATTTATTTAATGAAAATAATATAATATTATCTAACAGAATAATAGAAGTAATATAGTCCGTTTTTTAGTTGAAAATTATTAGGCATAATAGTTTTTCTTTTCTTTGAAAATTCAGAAAAATTATTTAACATAATTGTAAATATTCAGTTTTATATCATCCGTAAGGCGATTTTGTTGTAATATGAAATTTCGGAACTGATTTTCTAATACAATATTGTAGTTATTTTAAAAAGCTATCTTATTTAATAATGTAATAAATTTGAAATTCAATAATTTATATACTGTACTGTATTTAAAAATAAATAAACATAAATAAAATTAATTAATATAAATACATAACTATTTTTATAAATATTTTTATAAAAATATACTATTTTTTAAATGTAAATGATTAGCATTTATATTTAAAAAATAATAAAATGTATAAAAATAACATTATTAAAAATCATTAATAACTGATTTTATTTGATATTATTTCTAAAAAAAATTAATCTAATATGCAAAATTAAGTTTAACCTGAAAAGCGAATCTGTTTTATTATACTGGTCATTTGATATATTGAACAATTTTTTAACTGTATATATCTTTATATATCTTCCATGTATCATATGACTAATATTGAATCTTTATAATTTGTTTTACTTACCTACTCCATCTTTGAAATGTTTAATTTGAGTTAGAATTCTTCCACTTGGTCTGAGTTTAAGCTACAAGTAAAAGAAAAAAAATAAAGTTATTTGAAAAATCGTGGGCGAAATTATTGAATTTAACTCACCCAAATGGGTCTATCCTCTTCATCTGCACATTTATCTGCTAGAACTTGAGCGCTAATTAATAAATCCGCTAAGAGTCGGTCGGGTCTGTCCATCACCACCACGTGTAATAAATGACCTGAAAGTTAGTTTTAAAAAGGAATATACTTTACTATAGTTAGAAAAATAGCTTCACTTCTTTGGAGTGTTATAATGGAAAAGACATTCCTTATTAAGAAAGCTTTTCTTACAAACCTCTGGAGATCTGAACGTCGAAGCAAGAATCCCATTCCAAATATTGACTTCGCTTCCTCTGCACAATCTCCACTCCTTTACCTAAAACCAATCGACATGATGTGAATTTTTATAATTTTCTAACAACAATATTTATTTTATATACGCGTGATTAAAATATCGTTTTATTTCCTTCTTTGTGGACAGTATGAACGATATTGACCTCTTCAATTCAGCGTGTCTTTGAATAGTTTTGGTATCTTAAAATTTTAATTTATTTAGAAATTATTAAAGATAATTTTAGGGAAGAATAATTTATAGTAAAAGAAAATTTAAAAATAATGAAGTGATAGGATATTCCACTGTAACATCATTATATCATTGAAATTGTTCAGGTGAAACTCCTGTTGTTTAAGATGGTCGACAATGCAGAAACTATCGATCTTCTGTCAGAAACGTGACTCAACCTAGCAACTGTTTACATTATTCGCAAGATTTCATTATGCATTGAAGGCCATAAATTCCGATTTTAATATTCATAAATTAGTACAATTTCAGATTCAAGCAACCTAGAGAAGATTTTAAAAGAGAGATTATGCATTTAGTTTATTGTCATTAAGTTATAAGTTAATCAACTTAACGTTGACAAAATTGAGCGTATTTAATTTTCTTCAGTTAAAAAACAGCTAAAGTTATTTGTCTTCAGATAATTATTTTTTCTCTTTCAAAATAGGAAGATAAAAAATGATTATCTGAAAATAAATAAATAAATAATTATATTAATCCTCTAATTACGAAGATATCTGTTCCATAAAACTTAACGGGGGATAATAATTGAATTATACGCGTTTTAGGGGAAATTTTCTAACATTCTGCACACTTATATCGATTTAACAGAGCTTTTAAAAGTAGTCTACGATATATAGTCCTCGTTATGTCATTAGTCTGATCATAGGACCGGAAAGACCAATGTCCAAAAGTATGATGTAAAGGTTTCATCATGCACAATAATCTTTTAAGAAAAACTCTAAGGATATTTTTGTTTCTGCATGGAATTACATAGATAATTATCAGTCTGAAAATAGAATTTGTTATTTTGTGCTGAAATATAATAATTAGCAGAAACTTGTAAATTATTTAAACATTGAAGTTGATTATTTAATTAGAAATTTCAACTTATAAGATAATAAAGCAAAATATTTTGTATTTATTTTAAATTATGTTCCAAACATCTCATCGTTTTTGAACCGCTAAAATCCGCGAAATGATGAAGAGAATTCGCAATCATTTTCAATAATTGAAAAATCCCAATTCACAAATGAACCCAATAAAATTTATGATTAACGTATTCAATTATGCCTTTTAATAATGAAAAATAAAATTAACGAATAATTAGTTAACAAAAGCATTTATTTATCTGATAAATTAAAAAAAAATCTGAGAGAAAAAAATAATAAAAAGGGTTCTTGCTACTGAAAAGATTGGAAACTACTGTTTTACAAACACAGTATATTGTTTGGAATAATATAGAATTTCAAACAGAAAGATCAACTATTAAAAATAAATACAATATTTATCTTATAATGAGTTAATGTATATAATATGCAGGATAAATTTTGAGGAATTTTATAATTATTTCATTAAAAGCATTATAGTCATTTTATACATAGAGCAATTTATAATTATGTGCAAATGTATTTAAATTATTATAAATATACTATATTATTAATCAATATTTCCTGTTGGAGCACTGTACTGTATTATATTTTTAACGGTTAAACAATTACGGGTTTTTTATTCATTGTTTATGGTTCGACCTTGACAAACTCTGGATGTAAATTAATAGAAAGTGCAGTAAGTAGTAATTAAAATTAAAATTGAAATATAGTAATATGTCGTTCAACTTATTATTTTTAACTATATATGTTTAAATAATATATATATATCCATATATACACATTAAATATATATATATATATGGACAGTATATATAAAAGCTTACCTGGTACATCGATTGCTTCTTTCAATCTGACAACACAGTAAGGTTCGATCACTTCGGCCAATCTGCCATTTGCTACTTCATTTCCCAACTCCAGCTGACAGAACTTGATTCTTACGAATTCTTTCGACATATCCTGAACAAAATGAAACTGTGTCAATAAAATGCTATACTAAAATCCCCGGAGATTAAGCATGCACAGGTTGACAATGTTTATACAGCTCCCGCGACTAAAGTCAACGAATAGGAAGGGTTGTACGGAAGAAATATATACAGTACTATATTAAAATATATTTGTAGAAAAAGAAAGCAATCTCCTCCAAATGGAATGCATCTGCTTTTGTTTGCACAACTGTATATAGAAAAGTCAAACCCGCTTATCTTTGTTACAAGAATATTATTGTTAATTTTGAAGATTTTGTACCAGTCCAACATTTCATATATTTTAAGAAAGTTGGTTTATTTTAAAAAATAAATAAAAAAAATGTTTATTTTGTTATTAAAATCATCATATTATCATTTCAACAAACTACTTACAAATAATTTACGTTTATAATATTTATGCCATAATATATTTTTTTATTTAAAATATTTAAAAGAAAAAAAAAACAAAAGTGAATTTCTTAAATGGAAAATCCTAAAAGCTAATTTCACAATATATAAATAAAATATCAAATATAATTTATATAACTGTATATACAAACTTACTATTTAAAAAAATAAAACAAAAAAAAGTATTTCTTTTCAAAAATTATAGAGGTCAATTTGAATTTCTTTCAAAAATAAATGTATAGTCTAATAATTAAATTTAGCGTTAATGCAGGATCCGCGCATTTGAATAACCAGATTTATTTATTATAAAAGAAAAATAGATTTTTAACTTTAAAACAGCATTTAATTAAACGCTATATTTAAATGCATGCTAATTTTGAATTGAATTGCTTAAAATGGCGATTATATCTAATTCTTCCAATTTCACATAAAATTTAACGAGAAGCGTTTCCGTCACCATCAAAACTACATTTTCCGTTCGTAATGACTCAATTTTAGTTTTACTAGAAAGATAACGAGAAGATAAAAGTGCTTGTTATTGATAATCACTGTTTAACAAATTCATCTAATACTTAATCATCATAAAGAATTTTTACACTATATTTCAAACACATACCTCATTGGGTGTCTTGATTCTTGTTCTCGCTGATAGAGATTATTCACTTACAGAATAAAGTACAGTGTTTACATTTGTTTACAGATAAATTATGAAAGGAGACTTTCACCCATCCATATAATTCACCTGTAAAGCAGACTCGTCGATATAACTCGTCTACGACAACCTTTTACCGGAAGACCTTAGGCAGATATCACGTGATAATTTGTTCACAACTGATTGGTCGGTTTTCTATCTTTTCAATTTTGAAGGAAAATCGTCGTCTGCTTTTCAATATTGTCAGTTCTGAACAATTTTGCATTGATAATCCATTGAACTGAAAAATTAGAAATATATTTTTTTTTCTTTTGTAAAAGATTTTTATTAAACTTAAATTCAATACATTTTTAAATATAATCTCAGATTGCATTAAACTAAAATCATAAATAACATAATATTAAAAATCGTTGAATAATGTCTGTCATTGGTCGTTAAATATAACAATTTAATTTGAAAATAAAGCACTAATTATTTATTGAAATTTGCTAATTTCAAATGTAACATTTTAAAACTGAAACAATTTTAAATACAGTATTGTAGTATATTATAATTTTTATAGTAATTCCCCAACTGCGTGACTTCGTTTCCGTGACAAGAGCAAGATTTTCTAGAAAAAAATTGAAGAAAAATAAAAAAAAATGGTATAAACAATAGTAAATTTATTTTATTTAAACACTTCAAAAACAATTAAACGATTTTAAAAAGGTAATCATAAATTAAGAGCTCATTTTCTCTAAATTACGGTCGTTGGCATGTATTGCAGTACAATTTTCGATAAACTAAATGCAACACTTAGTTTCATTCTTCTTGATTAGTCTAATGTAAGATACATTGTCACCTAAAAGCTTTCCCTGCTGCACTCTCTCCACAAATCAAAAATAAAACATTTTCTTTTTTTTCAATATCATAATCTTTGCTCTTTCCACATATTAATTTGTGCATTTTCGAATGTTTATAGGATCATAATAAATTAAATAAATAAAGTAAATTTTAATATAAACAATAATTTTTAATGTGCTGCGAAACCAAATCAAAAAATTATGATTTATAAGAAAAATTAAATACAAAAAATTTATAGAAACAAAAGAAATATCCATCAAACAACACAGTTTGATTAATAATGATGAATGCGCAATGATGCGAAAACACCATCATTGGCGCATTCAATTAGTAGTGATGGTGTAAACATCATCCTCCCAATGACACGCTCATCATTACTAATCTCAGTGCAGTACACAATAGTCTAAGAGAAGGTTACAGGAGGAGAACGGTAATTATTACCATATTTCGTTTAAGGGAAATGATCTGAATCACACCAACGCAAAAAATATATAGTAGAATTTAAATTTTGGTATGCAAATCAAGGACGTTTTCCGACGAATTACTCTACAAATCAGCTAATTAATTTAACTTTAGTTTTCAAATTCAGTGATCAATATTCGAAACAAATTTAAACTCACCTAATATATAAAATATCTCAAATTTTTGCTATGCTAATTAAATTGTAAAAAACATGACGCATTTTAAAACTTTAATTCCTTAAAAACAGTAAATCCTAATTTTAAACTTTAATTTATTAGTAATACTTAAAATATTTATAAAGAAAAAGTTTTATCTGAAATTGAGATAATAATCACAAAATTTTATATATTTTAATCTTTAATTTTTGAATAGTAAATTATTGACTAATATTATTTATTTATGTAAATCTGAAGGAATTCTTAAAATTTTAAAGCTTTAATCCTTATAAGAAAAGTTCATTTAAAAAATAATTATTATACAGATTATTAATAATAATTTCGTTTATAATTCATTTTCGATAGATAACTTTATATTGTGCTAAGATTATACAGTAGATGGTTAAATTAAAGTGACCAGATGTCCTGGATTAGCCGGGACAATCCCAGTTTTTGATTAGGCCTATTTATCCCGCATGTTCCGGATTTGTCCCTGTTTTGAATAAAATGTTCTGGATTGTCCCGTGTTTTACCTATAAGTAAATAGTTCATATTAAAAAATTAAAAAAGAAAAAGATTAACTAGATTTAATTTCAAAAAATTAGCTTCTGAAGAATTCTCCTTCCCAACTTTTACTATACATAGAATATGGTCACCCTATAACCAATGTGGATGGATCAATCTGAAGAAAAAGTAAT
Organism: Androctonus mauritanicus; assembly: GCA_011317285.2. NCBI lineage: Eukaryota > Metazoa > Arthropoda > Arachnida > Scorpiones > Buthidae > Androctonus > Androctonus mauritanicus. The sequence continues at coordinate 1,721 of WUQG02300378.1, read as the reverse complement.
AATAAAATATATTGTTTGTTTATTTCTTCTTTCTTTCTTTTTGAAATTTTTTTAATAATTTTTTATCGTTTTTTGAAAAAATTTTTTGTTTAAATTAAAAAAAATTTTTTTTTTCGATTTTGTCCAACCCCACACCTATACCCCATATGCCTCTAATATCTAGAGTCGTCGCGGATTGAAGTTCAGAAAATCTGGTAACCTTAGTTAAGATTATTTATATTTATTCCTTTTTGAGATTATCGTTTTATTTATTTTTGTGTTTCTTTTTTTCTGTTATAATGATATAATATGCGATACGCGATACTTTCTGGACTTCTATCAAGAAATGTCCTATAAATAGTTATTAGCATTTTACATCATTTTCAGTAATTTTTCTTAATAATGCAAGTGTAAAAATATATCCAAGATATACTTTTTAAAATATAGTATTTCAAAATTTTCAATATATTTTAAAAAATATATGAAAATTTGTATAAAAGAACAAAATAAATAAAATTATTTTTTCAAATTAATTAATTTTTCGCAATTTTTGTAGTTATTTTTGTAATCCTTTAAGATTTAGAGTTGTAATTTTTCTTTCACAATTTAAATTTCCTAAAGTTCTTTTATTTCATAGTTATAAAGCTAAGAAAAATAATTTTGTAGATAATTTCCTAGAAAGTATGTTTGATACAAATTATATGCTAAAAATTAAATATCTGATATTTATTGAAAATTAATTAATAAATAAAATACTTAAAATCAGATAATGCTATTTTTAGAATTAAATCTTTTCAATAACAAATAATTATGGTCAATGAGATATTTTATGTCTTCTAAATAAGCTGGAATTGCATTACGAACATAAATGCAATATAGAACCTGTTTTGAACTTTTAATGCAATAACGTTTTCATTTGTTAAGAATAAGAGTACTCAAGTAGAATACATCAATGCATATAATGCACTAGCCAGAATACCTACGCTGTTCCGGGATTACAGCACATAATACAATTTATGACATCTCTTACGCTATCATAACAATCGGTATCTTATAAGGAAACAGCAAATCTTGCATAGACCAATTTTTGATAATTTCCAATATATTCGATTCATTTCCCCTCTGTATATCATTTCTCAAAGTGAGCGCTGCCGCTTTTGTCTGTTTTACGAGAAAATCCAAATTTAAGTTTTGGCATACGAATGATCTTCTTAGAAAAAAGTTATTTTGTTGGGGTTTCGGTAGCGCTGCGCTAGAACGTGTTCCTTTGATGGTCGACTTCGTAAGTTCGCATCCTTTCGCTGCGATTTTTTTGTGAAAAAAATTATTGTTATAAATATAGAAATAAAAAGTAGTAAATTTTATGTATAATATATATAAAAATAAGCAATTAGTAATTTATCACAGAAAAATTAATCAGAAATCAGATCTCAAAAATTAAAAATGCAAAAATGACTAGTTATTTTATTCAATTGTTTATGAAAAAGAAACGTTGTCATCAAAATCCTCAGCATTATCTTCCAATTCGGTTTCCGCCTCATACTCATCCATTAATTCTTACAGTCTAGAGCCGCGGTTTCCAACCTGGGAGGCGCCAAAACTTTTTAATAAAAAATTAATGTTCATACCATAATAGCTATAAATAAATAAACTTCATATCGTAATGTAACAGTACAAATTCAGTGAAGTAATGTTTATTTTTATTTTTCTTATATTTTTATACATTCATTTAACTCTTATTA
>WUQG02300267.1:0-19378 GCA_011317285.2 Androctonus mauritanicus | reverse complement strand
ACCGAAAACGTTTTTATAGTTTATTAAAGTTTTTATATGTTGTATACTGCTTATAGTGCTTTTCTCAGAACTGTGATTATATGAAGTGTTTTGTTCTACATTTTAAGTACAATTTATTATAATTCTGATTCTCCCCATTTTATAATTATGTCAAATTTAAATGTTCTTTTCAATAGTGCAATGTTTAAACTTTCAAGTTGAGATGGCACACTGGTGTTTTTCCTATATTTTGTTCCATTTTCCATATGTATTCTTCCTGTTTGTTATATCATTGTTATATAATGGGAGACATCTGATCATGTCTTTATCATATGTATGTTGATGAAGGATATTCTCAAAGTATTTTGAGAATAATAAATATTTATGGATTCAAAATATGCATATGTTTTTGTAAGAAAATACTAGAATGGATTAGAATTTAATGTTATGAATCTTTATTGAATGGCTATGCTGGCATATAGATTCTGGAAAATAAATAGAAAGTATTTAAAATGTCTTCTTAACACTTTTGCAATGGATGTTTGAACCTTATTATGGCCTCCTAATAATGGAAAAATGTTTAATCTGTAATAATTATAATTTTTGTTGCTGATTTTAGAAAAAAAATTTTTTTGTTGCCAATGGTACTATTTTTGTCAGGAATCAGAGTGAACAAGTACAATTTTCAAACAAAACTTTAAACTTTAAAATTGTTTATGATATTTAGTTATAGATGGCAAATAATTTTAGACAAAGAGCAAAGTCATAAAATATGGCAAGAGATATGCTAAGTTAATGAATGAAAAACAACATTTATTAATACATTGGAAATGAATGAATGTAAACAAAATCAATAATAATATATTTTTTTAGATAAATTTATTCAAAAATTTTAATAAAATAGTTATAGTATTACATATTACTCTTATTATTATTATGTTGTTTATCGTGTGAGCACAGAATAATTCTGGAACAAAGTGCTATGTCGGACAAGAGTCAAGACATAGCTACTTGTGATGCTTAGTTGTGTGTTAACTAACTGTCTATGTCAGTGCTGAGAAACTTTCTTACTATGTTACATGTATTGATAGTGATGCCTTTTATAGTGTTATGTATATCTTGGGGTGTAAATCTAGTGTTTTGAGGCTTGTGTGTAGTGTGTGAGGAATTACTCCTGTCGCAGATAGAATGATGGGTAATGTGATTACTTTCTGCATTCCCCAAAGACTCTTAATTTCTTGTGAGAATTCTGTATATTTGCTAATTTTTTGGGTGAATGCATCCTGGATGTTGTATGTGTTGGATACTGAAATGTCTATAATGTAGATAACTTTGTTCTGTTTGTCTATGAGAATGATGTCTAGTCTGTTATGATAAACAGTTTTGTTTGTCAGAATTGCTCTGTCATAGTACATCTTGTATGGCGAGTTTTCTAAGATTGTGTCTGGTATATATTTGTAATATGGCGTGAGTGTGTTTATTAATTTGTGTTTGGTTGCAAGCTTTTGATGTATTAAGTTTGCTACTTGGTTGTGTCTGTGTAGATAATCTGTTTGTGCAAGCAGCTTGCAACCCGATGTAATGTGTTGAATCGTTTCAGGTGCTATGTGGCATTTCCTACAAGTGTTGTTTGTTAATGTGCTGTCCTTCAGTATGTATTTTCTGTAATTTTTCGTGTTTATTACCTAATCTTGTATCACTGTTATAAACCCTTCTGTTTGTATAAATAGTTCCCCCTGACTAACCAGCTGTTTAATGCTTTGATGTCTATAAAGTGTTTCTGAAGGTTGTGCAGGTGTCTGCCATGGAGTTCCTTTATTATTATTATTATTATTATTATTATTATTATATATTTCTAACAGCATTAAAATATCTTATGGCAAAATATAATCATAAAATGTTTCAATATCTATGCTATCAGGTCATCCCAAAAATAATGTTTTTATACTGTAGGCCTACTCGATTTTAAATGTATCTCAGTTTGTTTAAACATGAATTTTTAAAGCTTTATATATATTACTAAGCTGAAGTGACTTTATTCTATGGAATATATACTTGATTAAATTAACAAGTAATTTATCTTTTATATCCTTTCAAAATTTAATGCTAAAAATGATATTACTTTTGGGATGGCTTGATATAATTAGACTGTACAGTTGTTTGCATCATTATCAAACCAGCTGAATCTTATTCTTTGCATATTAAACAAATGAGATTTTTTGACATTCTTTTATGTATGGTGATAATGTTGTTTTGGATTCTTCAAAATACTAATTTTAATCATACAGAATATAAATTGTACTTTAATTGTAAAATAGGTAAGCAAGAAAAATTCGAGTTCCACATATATATCATATTCACTGTACTATTGTTTAAGTTTGTTAAATAATGTGAATTACACAACAACAAGCTTATTTATTTGAACCAAAAAGATTTTTTATTACAATCTTTTTGATTTGATAAATAAGCTTGTTGTTCTGTGTTGACATGTACAATATTAATATAATAAGATTACTAAACACTTTGCTTTTTACAATCCAATTTCTAATCAAGCTCTACAGCAAAGTAAAAAGTTTTATATGGTAAAACATTTTTGGACATAGTATGTCCCTCATCAATACCATATATCTATGCTAAACAGTTTTAAATTAGCTAATACTAACTGTTTAGCATAGATATATGGTACTGATGAGGGACATACTATGTCTGAAAATGTTTTACCATGTAAAACTTTTTACTTTGCTGTAGAGCTTGATTAGAAATTGGATAGTAAAAAGCAAAGTGTTTAATAATCTTATTATAAATTTAAATAATTTTAATAAAATGCTAATAATTATAATGTCGTATTTTAATACAAATACACTAAAGCTATATACTGTATATATATTTACATAAACATTTATTAAAAATTTAATATTTTTTTTTTTTTATTGCATGTAGACTATATAAGTTAAATATTAAATTTTGATCATTGATTATAAAAATCTTAAAATTTTCTCCAAATGTATATTTGTTACTAGAAAAATAAATATTTTATTCAACAGAAATACTAGAATCATTTGATATCAAACTATATTTTTGAACATATTATTATATTATTTATATTTTTATAAAGTGATAGATGAAACTCACCTTTTTATATCTTACTTTATTTATACTCCAATGTTGATTTAGTATTTTCAAATTATTTTAATTGTAACTTTTAAGATTCTAGTATTGTATAATAAAATTGCATTATAAAGTAAAAAATTAATCTATTGCTTAATTATTATATTTCATTAAAATGTAATATTTTTAAAATAAATCATGAAAAATAAACTTTTTCTCTTAAATTTATTTAATATGATATAGAAAAAGTTCATTAATTTTCAAATGTTTTATGTTGAATTTATATTATTTATAAATATATTATTATTATTTTATATTATAATTTATATTATTATAAATACATAAAATATATTATAATTAAAATATAATAAATATATTATCTAAAATTTATAAAACAAGTTTTAACTTAATTATTATAAACAATTTTATAAATAAATTATTGTAATATTCTTTTTATAAAAGTTAGATGAAATTAAAAATATTATATTAATATAAAATATTGGAATTTATTATAATCTTGAAAATAGACACGGAAAATATTAAATAAAGCACAATGTCCTAATGCAATACTTGAAAATATGCTTAAAATAATATATTCCGTGAGACTATCAAATCTTATATTTTCATTATATAAAATTGTTAGTTGTCAAATAATTTATTTTTCTCTAGTGTGAGAAATGTAATTTCATCTAAGATTGAATAAAATTTTTTTTAAATGTATTACATGTTAATTATATATATAAAATACTATATATACATAGTATTTTTTTTAATTAATTTTACTACAGCATATGCAAATGATAAATTTGTAAAACTTTTCAATTTGTATTTTTCAGAGAAAATAAAAATAATTTGCTTTTGATAGAAGATTCTTTCCATATTCTATTTCTAACTGATAAATTCTACTGATTCATTCAAAATGATTTACTAAAAATATAAATATTCTCCAAGATGGAAAATGAATAAATAAGGTAAAAATTAATAACTAATAGATATTATAGAATTTTCTATTTTACATATACTATAATGTTTTTAATTTTTGTGAACTGAGCTGATTTCTCATATATCATATCATTTATGTTTATATATTGATTATTAGATTTGCTTATCATAAAATATATCATTATTTTGAATTTGTATGTGCATTGTTGCCTCTTTTTATTACAATAAGATTCTGGTTATTGAATATAAATTATATAAACAACACTTCTAATTTTAATTATAGTTTTATTTAAAAGATTCAAATATAGTACTATATTTAAAAATTAAAAGTCATAGATAAGAAAAATGTACATTTGTAGTCATCAGCACTATACCTTAATATTCTTGAACTATGTATTCCTGTCTTTGATGACAAAAGTATATAAAACTTTTTAACAATTCACTTCCAATAAAATAGAATCTTCGTTAATGTGTCTAAGTTAATTGAGACTCTACTGTATATAAGTATTTTTTATTCTTTTATTTTATCATTTCTTGTGTAATTCATTTTGAAAACTCATTAAAGTTTTGCAGAGAACTACAGTATAACAAAATTCTGAATCTTGAAAATGCTTTCATTTTTCATTTATATCTCTCTATAAAAAAATATTAACTAGTTTGACTTATATTAGTATTTTTCAAAGTGTGGAGTATGCTCTCCTTGGAGATATAAATAAATCTTTCCAAAATAATAAAATAAAGAAAATTAAATAAAAATTAGATAATGAAAAATGTAACAATTGCATATTGATTAGTTGTAATATATGTAACTAATCAGTGCTGACATTATCAAAAAGCACTGCTGGAAATTATATTATCTAAAAATAAAAATATATATCACTTAAAGTTTAAATAAAAAATTAAAATTTGCATGCACATAAGGTTACTAAATTGGCAATAATTTATTAATTCCTTAGTAAAATATTTAAAAACATTCAAAGATCATTAATCTAGGAGTTTGGTAAACAGCTGCTAAGATATGAGATAGTAATTCTTAATTCAAGAAAATCTCAAACAGATCCAGATGAATTATTAAACATATAAGAAGTGCAATTAATTTCATAAATTTTAAATATTTGCATTAAAAAAATTATGACAATGATAAAAATATAATTGAAATCTTTTTATGTAGTTGTTGTTACAATGATTAAGTTTTCTTATTATTCATTGATACAATGATTAATTTATATGTTTGCTTTTAGTGCCAGTGATGCCTGACTTATAATAGCTTTATTTATGACTATTATTTTTATATGAAATATTCTCTAAATCTTTTAAATTACATCAATAACTCACATTTACAGCATGTATATGATGCACACTAATCATTCCATAACATGAAATGCATAGAGTCAGCAGACTTATTAATACATAATTGCATTTTGTTAATACAAAATTATAGTTAATAAATTATAATTATTATATTAATTATAAATTATATTTGGTATTAACAAAATGCAAATATGTATTAATAAGTCTTGCTGTCTCTGTATATTTCTTGTTTTAGAATGGTTTGTTATGTTAACACTTCTTAATAAATGTTTTGTTAATATATAATTGATTTTATGTCAGCAAAATGCAGTTATGTATAAATTTATTATTATCTAATATTCAACAATGTGAATTGTTTGACTATCATATTGTTGTTCTTTTTTTATACTTATTTTTTACACAATCATGGGTTCAGAAAAAAAAATGTCAGAGTCACCATAATACAAATAATTATATTGCTAATAATTTAAACAATTGATCTATATTTGTTTCTTTGTTTTTATCAAACAACAGGACAGGTATGTGCTCCTATTCCAAATTGCAAATGTCTATACAATTTTGAATTAATTTTTCTACTCATTATCCTTGAGAAAAGAAAATATATTGCATGTATTGCAATGAGTGAAAAATTCTAAATATGGAATTTATAATAGAAATAATTTTTATTGCTTTATTTTTTATTAAATATTTATTTTTGATGATAAAATGCTTATAAAATATATATATTATTGTTTTATTTGGTTTTTCTATATTTATTTGCTTCTAACATTTTTAGAATAGGAAATAAAGTTCCATAAATTGCATTTGTAATATTGTACCAATAATGTAGATAGATTTGGTATTGAGAAAGGAGACATTCATATTGTTGTGAGGGTGACTAAACATAAAAAAAGCAAAAAATAATTGCTTTTTCCAAAAACTGTTGGAAGTGATTTCCTTTTCACAAAATTCATATTTGCCTGACAATGGAATTCCTGACATTAGACCTTCCTGCAGTTTTTATGAAAAGCAATTGCTTACTTTTTTAATGTCTTGTCCATCTGATAACAGCATGAATATCTCTGGTGACAGTAATCTATCTTAATTATCGGTTTGATGAAATAATAATACTGAATTTAGAAAACTTTCCAAACCATTTCAATATGAGATCTTGATATTTTTCATGAGGAACTTTATGCTTATTTTGATGTGCAGAATTGCCCTATATAGTTTTTACCATGAGTAAAGAATTACCTTTATATATTAATTTAATTATTACATATGTTTTAGTTTATTGTTAAATTTTGTTTTTAACTAAATAACTTTTATGAAAATTCAAAAATACAATAAAATTTATTAGTAAAACAATGAATAATCAAAAACTAAAGATATTAATTCAACAAATAAGCTTTTCAGAACAACAAAATAAGTTTAATAAAGTTAAAAGGCTTTTTGAAAAAATTATCATTGGTGTATATATTTTCTGTTAATATTTAACATTAATTATTCATTCAAATGTTTTTTTAGTATATAATTTTATGTACTTTCTAAATATCCTTAATTTCTCCAATTTCATCTAATCCTCCTTTTCCCTCCTTTGATTTCATCCAATTTTCATGCTGATTTAATGTCATTGAAATTCTTTTTCAATTTATGTTTTGTTTCTTTAGAAATACTAACTCAATTTTTTAGACCATCATTATTTTTTTTCCTAGTGAAATAGTAACAAGCAGTTTTTGATTTTATAATTATATATTTTATTTTCAATATACAGGATGATCCTAATTAAAATTACCCTGTCTAAAGCACCTTGTAGCACAACCTAATTATTGGAATGCCACCAAAGTTCAAATTTAGACTATTTAAGTGTTGGGGAAAAGGAATCTGTAAAAAAAAATTAGTTTCAAATTTCACTATTAGGGAAAATGTACCACTGTTCAATAGTAAATGCATTCAGAAAGCAAAGGAAATTAATACAAAACACCTTTAAAATGGATTTAACCATGTTTATTCATTTCTCACAAAAATATGAGAAAAAAAACAAAACAAGACCAAAGAAATGATAAGGGATATAACAAACAAATTAGTTAAACTGAAAATTGAGTGACATTTGCCTAACCACCTGTCTTGCAGAACCTTTGTGGTTATAAAAAGGAACCCAACTATGGGATAGCATTCCTGTTCCAATGATGACACTCTCTTTGCCAGAGCACACATTGCTTGTGAAGTTGTTTTACGAAAACAAAGGAAATGTAGCAGCTATACTTCATGAATATTGTCATCAGAAAAATTTAAGATAAACCAATGCTCCAAATTCTATCAGGAAACTTATAGCTTGATTTGAGGAAATGAAGTTTGGCTGTTCAATCTGATCAAGGACATAGATATTTTAAATTTTAAGTATGATTTAGGCAGATATGAGTTTCTGACATATCAGGTTTACATTACATTTGTATTGTACATAATAATTCCTCAGTTGCAAATTTAATAATAATAATCTTCATTCATCTAGTATATACATTGAATACAAAAACTTATACAAAAAAAAGTTTCAAAATTTTATAATACATTTAAAGAATGCTGGTTCCAACTTTTTACTGTTTGAATAATGATAAAAAGTCTGTTGTATTTAGCAAAATTGCTCAGAGGGAGGAATTTAAATTCATATTTTATTTTTTTCAGAATATTGAAATCAAAATAGTTATTTTTTAATTCTCTGATATGAATTTATTAATAATTTTAATATTTTGTCTGTCAAAAAATCTTTGAAATATGCAGTACAGTAAGTTCCTGAATTATGCAGTTAATTCATCAAAAAAATTTCTGCTTAAGTCAAACACTAGTTTTGATAAAATCTTATACTTAGTTATGAGAAAATTAATATATTTACACTGTGTTCAATAAGGTTTTAGAAAATATTTTCATCATCAGTGATATTTTACATACTTCTCTGTTTTATATTAATAAATGTAATAATTATATTAAATATTTAAAAACTCAATAAATATAAAATGCTCAGTATTTTTAGATAGTATTACTTATTATAAAAATGTTTTTATTAATTTTTATACAGATAGTTCTTGACTTACATAGATGGATCATTCTGCAAAACTTTATATAAATCGAATCTATATATTTCAGAGCATACATTATATTATAGTACTAGTGGGCCACAAAGACTTAACATTAAAAATAGTTATATTAAAGAATAAGCACATAAATTGCATGGTAAAGTAGTCACTTACCATCTTGGAGGATCTAAATTCAATTTTGAATTTAGATCCTCCAATGTGGTAAGTAACTACTTGTTTTTTCAGCAGGGGCCAGTTCATTAATTAAAACTAATCCTACATAAATACAGATCTAAGTAAATCAGAAATTGCCTATATAGTTAAATTAGCTAGTCCAGAATATTTAAATTAAAAAGGAGAAATATTTTTTAATAATATGTATCAATCTGTTTTATATAAAAATTATAAATATAGAAAATAAAAAAATCATTTTCCATTGCATTATAAATTTAATTACTTTTTGCTATTTTTGTGAAAACATTTATATTGCACATAACTATACTTTTAGTAATATCTATGCCCAAATAATTAATTTAGCTTTATTTGATTGAATTAGTAATAACTTGAGACCTAGAAATTGGTTTAGAAGCATTTTTGTTATGTTATGCAGATTGTATGTTCTCATACAATATAAAAAGCCCATTCTCATATTATGAGAGATGGTCTGCCACAATGCATTCTTTATTTTAAAATATAAATTCATTTCCACTGAAAGGAGATATCTATAAAAAGTCCTATTGATAAATGAATAATTTTAAATGTTTTAAATTATTTATAATCGCTATTATTAAATAAGAATAAATGATATTCTGATATCAATTTAGGTTGAATAGACTGGGTGAATTTCTAATTAAACATTTACTTATGATGGAATAAAAGATAGTTAAATTACTTGAAATGAGAGATTTATCAATTATTAATGTCAATAGTCTTATAAATAAATAACATTAAGTTAAAATATAATATTTAATAATAAAATAATATATATACATATAAATAAATAGTGTTATTAAAATGCTATTAAAATAAATTGAAATGCAAAAAATTTAATTTGAGAATGTCACTTAAAAAATTGCAAATGCTAATATAATTAATTGTTTTACTATATGTGTAATATTATAAAAATATTATTATTACAAAAAAAATAAAATGAAACAAAAATATTTTTATCACTAATTCCTGCACTACAAAATAAAAGAAAAATTTTCATTTGAATTTTAATATTTGCCATTCAGATTTAATGCCTGCTATTTATATATAAAATTTTTTAGTTTGATTTAATATTTGATGTAGTTTATATATGCTGCACATGATCTGCACCAGTCAGTCATACTTCATATTTTATCGAGAATGGATTCAAAACAATCAACTGATTCAAAAGCATTTTTAATGGTATTCCCAGCATTAATAATGCCTTAGAAGTTTCAATAAGATGATTAAACAAGAAGTTACATTAAGAGAATTATATCCAGTATCTCATTTAATAACTTTAATTTTTGAATACATTAAGCAATGGTCTGAAAATTATAGTAATAGATTGAACATATTTAAAACAGAATCAACTAACACTACATGTTTAAACAAATACCTACAATTTGACTGATATGAAAAAACAGATTAAATGTATATTGTCATCATCAAATACAAGTACTATTCATTTCCTTCAAAAAAATTGAAACATTAAATGAAAAGTTAAAAGTTGATTCATTTGAATCATTTAATGAATTTAAATTTAATTCATTCAGTAGCTATAATGTCATTTTTCCTAATGAAGACAACTTTTTAACTGCACAGTGTGATTGCAGATATATTTTTCAAAAAATATATTTGCAAACATACAGTAGGAATAACTGTTAAGTCGAAATAAGCTTTTCTGCCACTAGAAGCAAAAAATATAAGCATTGAATCAAAAAGAAAACATGGAAGGCCTTCAAAGGTGAAGAAGGCCTTATTGATTCAATGATATTATACATGCTTATAAATATTGTTCATTATTTCTATGATAATGATCTTGCTCTTTTATATATTTTTGATTATTCAATATTTTTATAATAATTTTTTAAATATTGTAATCAGACTAAATAAATATGATTTGTTGTTTCATATACATGTTTTAATACTTTTTCATTTCATCTAAATAAACAAAATAGTAATTCTTGATATAATAACATTATCTTTCTAACATAAACTAATAATAATTCCTTATATAGTGGTTTTCAACCTTTTGGGTTCTGCAAACCACCCAAAGAATATCAAAATTTCTCTATACCACCATCATTTATAAAAAATTTTGGCATAAAAATAAAAAAATAGTTCCAAAATAGTAAATAGTTTTTTTTTTTAAAGATAAAAAAAATAGGTAAGCAAATAAAAAATATTTTAGTTTTTGGTAACCAAAACATAATTATCATAATAATTTGCAAATAAATCACAAGCTAATAAATTGATATTTCTGAGGTAAGACCTGGCTGCACTTGCTCATGTTGAAAAATTATGATTGTAGTTCTTTATCTGGTTGTATGAAGAACAAAAATGGTGTTCTTGAATTATAATTTAACTTTGTATGCCATGGACTGAGCACTTGTACTAGTTCCACTATAGCAAACTCCAAACTAACCTATAAGGACAGTGTAAAAACCATTGCGCTGGCAATTGCACAATATACTGCTAAAATGGTGTATGATCTAGAGCAGTGTTTCCCAAAGTGTGGTACGCGTACCCCCAGGGGTACGTGAAGAGTTTGGTGGGGGTACACGCTGCACCGGGCTTTGACTGTGCCTGGTGCAACAAGCAGTTTAATTTTTTCGATTATAAACATAGAAAAATAATAATAAACTTCATTACTTGTTAGTATTGTATGTATGTGGTTTTGTATGTTTGCGTAGCTGTGATGTCGCCTGGTGCTTTGATTCTGCACATTTCTCCATCCTATGGCCTCGTCAAAATATCTGCATGATGCGCATTTATATAGTCGGATCAGGCAGATGATCGAGCACATTGGAGTCAGCGGCACTATGCGCTTGATTGCTTCGGGTGAAGTCAAAGTGACCATATAAGCGATCGTACGTTTAATGCCTGACTATATAAGCAATAATAAAATACACAGAATTCCTATTAAGTTGGCAAGGATTTTCCAAAAGTGACCATATAAGCGGGGTGACCTTATAAGAGAGTGACCATATAACGAGGTCTGACTGTATTATTCAAATTGTATATATTGCTAACATTTTACAGTTTTCTATACAGATGACCAAAATTTATAAAAGATATATGCTACTGCAAACATGTAAATCAAATTTATATAAATTGTTTTATAATAATTACTGTAAAATTAAAAACAACACAATATAAACAAAAATATTCTAAGATTACTATCTGCTCTTGAAACAATTAAAGATAGTAACAAGTACCATAAATGCAAAAGTACTACTACTGCTTGAAACTCTTATAATGTTCAAGATAACAGCATATGAAGAAGTGAGATAAAAATCAAGGTTTATTTATGGCAAAAACGTTTTCAGTATGGACTATATCATCTTCAGTTGCACATAACAAAACAATAGAACTAGAAGCGTCTTACAAAAATCGAATGGAGGAACAAACAGCAGATTTAAAATTTTTATTTTTTAAATTTAATGTTTAAATTTACATATTTATGCTTAAAGAATGCTCATAAATTTCATTTAATCATTGTTTTCTAAAGCCTCATTCAGGTATATTGAATTTAAACATTGTTGGACTTATGAAAATTTTTTGGACAAATTAATTATATAAATCAAAGATCTACTGTATCTACACATAGGAAATGAATATATTCCTTATTTTTTTGCTCTAGTTTAAGGCTTAGGATGTAATTCTGATTTGTCATCATCTTTATATATTCTCTGAGTTCTGTTCACTCTCCTTGAAATGAATATATCATCTACATATCTTAGATAGACTTTGGGTCTCACACACAAGGATTGAATTGTCTTTCTTCATAATGACCTAATCACGAGTTTAGTTAAAACCCCTGCCATGAGACTGTCTATTGAAACTTGCCAATAATATTTTTCTTCAAAAAGGAAAAAAGATTCATAGCAAATTTCTGATTAAACATTCCTTGTTTCTTTTTCCAGTAAATTTTCATATATCAATCTAAATGGTTCTAATGTTGTTGGTTCCTAATAAATTGAAGGATGTCATTTCTCAAAGTCATATATCGTCATTAATTCTTTTGGAAAAGGATCAGTTTCAAGGACAGTATTAATAAAATACTGCCTGGAATTTGTAATTAATTTATATTTCTCTATTTCTCTTTTGCACTATTGTACCAATTGCTTCTCTATTAATGTAGACAGTATTCTTATATGGCTCAACAATTACTCTGATTTTAAGTAGATTTTTATGGTATTTGACAAAGTTGAATATCCTTGGGCATGATGGTGCCTATATAATAGTTCCTTTCAGAAAAGACAGGTATGATAAAAGGCATCAAATAAGAGTATACTCAATTCCACTCCTTAATAACAATAAGAAACTTGATGACAGACTTGCAGAATATAGCTGGGCAATAGCAAACATTCAGGTTAACATTGCATTAACTAAGAGATATTATGAAAGCAAGAGAGTAGTTAAGTAGCAGGATGTAAAAGTAATCAAAATATGTAATAATTCAATTTATATCAAGAAGTCAGAAATAATCGCCATTCTAGAATGTATAAAATATAATAAATGATTAAGGAACAACCATCAAAAGCCATCTATTACATAGCTTTATTGCATTCAGCATTTACTATAGGAATTTAAAGAAAATAACTTTTGTGATCCAGACATTGATCATAGACAGTCCTCGGCTTACATAAGTAGATCATTCCATGAAACCTATGTAAATCAAATCTATATATGTCAGAGCATATGTCATACAGTACTAATAGATTACAAAGACTTAACATTAAAATTAATTATATTATAAAATAAGCATATAAGTCACATGATAAAGCAGTTGTTACCATTTAGGAGGATCAGGATTCAATTCCAAGCCTCACAACTCTAGTTTTTTCAGAAGACAGCTTAAACTGGCTTATCAAAAATGTTAGCACTACGGCAGGAATTAAATTTAATATACTAAAACATTAAATACAAAAAAAGGAGCGCTTTCGATTGAATACAATCATCATCAGCTTCTAACTTACAAATACATTCCAAAGAATATCAAACATTAAGGTATCATTAGTAAATATAGTAACATTACAAAATTAGTATAAATGTTTAACATATAATTTCTAACTTAAATAAATATCTAGTTTCATATAAAAATAAACAAAACATAAACACATTTTGCTTCCAGCAATATTAGTAAAATTGTTGCTAATGCAGTCTCATACTTGATTTCCATGCATTATTAATCGATGCTGGATCTGTCTTATTAATAGGCTTGATAGTAAAGTTTCTGTTGTTATAAATTGTTATCGTTTATGCTATCTTTCCTTTTGTGGGGTCATCATGTTTTTGTAATAGTTTAGTGTCTTCCCACCGAATTGTTATGTCATTCGCTATGGCTCTTTGGGAGAGTGCTGTCGTTGTTGCAGAGTTTACCTAATCAGCAGTGTAAATGTTTATTTAACTGATTAAAGTGGTTTAATAACTAAATTTAAACTTACATAAATGCAGATCTGTATTTGTCAGATCTCTGTAAGCCGGTGATTACTTATATATTATCTTGTTATCCATAAAATGTGTAGTCTTCTATTTTTAAATAACTTCATTGTTCCCTTTTCAAATTTTGGAATTTGATTCTCATTTAATTACACTGATTATGTGTGATATGATAACATTATCATTCTGACATAAATTGTATTTTTTTAGAAAAGACCATCAGTTTTAATATATCATCTTTTGTATATATTATCTTTTCTCCAGACATTTTTTTCTTATCTCTGTGTAACAAAATAACTACTTTTAGGTATGTCAATCTTTTTTTTTCTATAATTCAGGCTTAAACCAACTAAGGAAGTAGCAAGAAAGTTTAATATAAAGTCTTAAAACACAAAGAGTCCTATTCTTTTCCCTAAACTCAGTAATGGTAAAAAAACCTTATGGATACATGTTATTCCTATTTTTAATACAATTAAAAATGTGAATAACATTAGATTTAGATCAAGAATAAGAATACTAAGGATAACTTATAGGAATCTAGGAGAAAAATTAAAGAGCATGAACAGGACACTATGAATGGGAACCTATCCACTGCATTAAGTAAGAAATTTTACAAGTTCAATATGCAAATTAAGTGGAATGAAACAAAGACCTTGAAAACTTTTACTAATATGAAAAATTCATATTATTATTAGAAGAGTCCTTGATGATATTGCAAATGGCAAAACATAAGATGATCATCAATGACCAACCTAGTGTAACTGTTTCCAAAACTTGGCAATGTTTAGATAAAAACATATGACAAAGCTTGTATATAGTTAAGGAAGGGTAATATGAATATCACGCAATATTATTATTTTAAATATATTATTATTATTAAATAATATTTAAAAAGTTTGTTTAAAAGTTTATATATTTCTAATTTAATTATAATTTAATTTATATGTAGCACTGAGAGTATACATGTTTAAATATATGTCTGATTTTGTGTTAAGCTGAGGATAGTTGGTTTCCAAACAAAAACATTTCTTGAATAAATAAACTTTGGTTTTAATGATATATACTGTATAATGTGCTTGAAATATGAATGATCATTTTATACTCTTACCATGTTTTGGAATACAGCCTTTATGAAGAAATAAAGGGCATACTTGGTGGTTTAACCTTTCAAAAGAATCAAGTACGAAGTGAAAAGAGCATAGAAAATCATGAGAAAATGAGGAAAAGATCCTGCAAGATAGCAACCTACTAGCAAAAGAGAAAAAGAATCTGCTAAGTTTTCTCTTATAGCATCAGGTAAGATGATGGATGAATTCTGCATTAATCCACGAGAGATTTAAAATAGCCTTTACATAAAGAGAGAGAGAGAGAGCATACTCAGTGATTTAACTTTCTTAAAATGAAAGACAAAATAACAAAAGAGAAGAATATAGAAAAGCACAAAAAAAAAAAAAAAAAAAAAAAAGAGAGAGAAGTGTAATAGATCATTAAAGGATGAGAAGCAGCACTTTTTAGTTATTTATATGATCCACATGCCAGACAGTAGATAATCTATCACTTCCAACTACATAGTAATCTGAAATATAACAAGTTTTTGAAGCTTTCCAAATATTGAGATAATTTCTAGATAATTGATATTGTAGCAGATTTTATTGACTGATCTCAAGGTTCATATTGCTAGAATGTAGCTCTTTGACTCCATTGATCAAGATTCTGAACAGGGATTGATCAATATCAGAAAGCCATAGATTTATGTATCATACAAGCAATGGAACACTCATGTCAGTGATGACTTTTTTAATTAACAAGAATAAGATCAATATTCATTTTACTGATTATGAAACAATAATATCATTTTTATGTATAAAACAGCTACTTTTACAAGTTAACATTCCAGACAACTGTGTAGCTGGACCACCCCTTAATTTAAATCTGAAAGAATTATTTAATTTTATTGGTTTAGAATTGATACTTTCATTTTATTTAAATTTATATAAAATTAATTTAAATATTACCTATTTTAAAATAAAAAAAAATTAATTCCAAAAAGTTAACTTGTTAATTAAAAATTTTTATTGTTAAAATCAAATGAAACAAACAGATCTGTTGTAGTTTTTCTTGTAAAACAATATGATAATTTTTGTAAACATGCTTTTATAAATTTGCCAACCTAATTCACTCTCTCAAAGACTACTCACTTTAGGAGTTAATTTGTTCTTAATAATGTAAGAAAAGTAAGATTTTGTTCTTCTTTAAATTAAAAGTTCATAAACTCATGGGTATGAGAATTAACATTACACAGACAATATTAAAAAGGGATTCCATTTTCAATAATGAAATCTGATCATAATAAAATTAAAGGCAACAAAATCAATAATTTATGATTAAATAATGATTTATCTAACTAAAGAAATGAAAGCGTTATCTTTAAAATTAAGCAAATTATAATAATAAAGAAATTATTTGTTTCATACAAATAAAATATTATTCTTAAGCATTTTTATTTTTTATTATTACTGACAGCTAAATAGATGAGTTTTTATGCAGATGAACACTATCTTAGACACAATCCAAAAATGAAAGCTATTTGCATAATGTACTGATTAAATAATAGTGGTCAGAAGGCATGCTTATTTCTGTTTCTAGGTCTGGTTTTGATTTTTCCAATTTTGTAGCAGACAATAAAGTTTCTGCTACAAATCCTGTCAAACTGTATTGTATAGCTACATATGTAATTTGAAATTCTTATTTATAGATGTTTAACATTTATTTATTGTATTGTTATTGTACAGGAATACCTCGCTTAGTACAATTAATTGGTTCCTGTGAAATACCATATTAAATGAATCCGCACTGAATTGAAACATTCCTATCAAATTTTGTTAAAACAGAAAAATTTATATATTTACCTAAAATTAATGAAAAATAATAAAAGAGTTAAAAGTAAAAATAATGGAACACTTTTATTGCTTAATGTTTACAAAATAAAAAGAAAAACATTATTTTTTAACTAGAAAATCAACCAAAGTTTTTCATCCTCTATGAGGCTATCATAAAGAATGAAAATAATTTTAGTTAAATCACAAGGCATTAACTTAATGCCTTGTGATTTTTGGTAAAACTCAAGTAATTTAAAAACTATGTGAAATTAACTAATTTTTGTCTTATAATCTGTAAATGAATGTGAAAGTAAGTTATCTCTGTGGTCTGTATCTGCCACCAGCCACCTCTCTCAGCCATCGAGTTTGTTCATACACACGCACTAATCATTACACTTCACCAATCAGCACCATTCATTTTGGCAGTATTACAGTGCCTGTCACTTTATAAAATCACTGCTTAATAAAATCAGCTGCTTTATGCAATGAAATCCTTAGGAACAGATTCAAATCAATGCAATACAATTGAAAAATTGCCGGGTAATAAAATCAACATAGCCGCTTATAAAAATCATTCATTGCAGGTGCAAAAACAAAATCGCTTTTCTAATCGAATTTTTACTTCAAAATTCACCAGTTCTTCAATATTCCAACTGCAGGTGTTCGACCAGTCCATACGAATCACAAAAAATGGGAGAATGTAAAACAATAAAAACAGTGATAATTAAATGTAATTATTGGCAATAAAATTTTCAGAAATCTGAGTGAAAATATTGTTTTATTGCTTATACTATACAGTATTTTATTGGGAACATTTTGGTGCAAAATTTTTCCAAACTGCATCATAGCAAATCAATCTGTACTAATTGAAATTTATTCCTCAAATTACTAACCATAGTATAGCAGGGTCAGCACTGAGTGAAGCTGCACTAAGTGACATATTCCTGTATATATTTATCATAAATAAGCAAAACTTTTATTATTTTGATGCATAACAAATTTGACTTAGAAAACAAGAAATGAACATTTACATTTTTTCATAATATAATTATTTAAGTTTTACCAAATGTCATTCATCATGGAGATATTTCCTTTTTCATAATGAATAGCATTTTATTAAAGCTTAAACTGTGAACATGCAATAAAATAAAATTGAGAATTTTATATATAATAGAATTTCTCAAAATTAAAATTAAATTATTTTTGAGCTATTTGACATATGGGAATTCTTTGCATAAAGGAAAATATATTTTTATTCTGTTCTTAATATACAGATAGTCCTTGACTAATGAAATGCTGTTGTATGTTGGAGTGGTCAGAAATTAGAAATGCTCTCTTTCAACATTTATTATTACCATCTGCTTTATCGTAATAAACTTAACACACACAAAAATACAAGAACTAGAAACAAAAATGCACCATCTTTATATCAGATCATTACTCAGAGATTTGAATCCATGTCAGTTGCATTGGCCAATCACAGAATTTACTGATTAAATCATTGTCATAAGTATGACTAGTCATAAGGTGAGGACCATCTGTTTGATATTTTATATAATAATTTTCAAATAAAATATTTAGATTCTAGATGATTTGTCTAATTATGTTACATAAGTCTATATACAATAAACAGTAACTAAACTGATATAAAAATATAAAAAAGCAGTTCCTGAAAGAACTAAAATTGCCTACTTTCTGAAGTGTTATTTATTTTTCATTTATTTAGCATTTCAAATCTATTAGTTTTGTGTACAGTTTTAATGTTAATATAATCACCATGGGTATCATGATAATATTACATTGATTTAAGGATGATATCGTCGTGATATCACATATCATGATACTGTCACATTGGGACTGCGACGTCATTATGATAGATACTGATGATAGTGCTGTGTTAATAAATTAGATAAGTCATATGTTACTCCCTATATTGCTAATAATTAGTGCCATCTATTGGCAATAATATAAACAGTAATTGTGATAAAAATGAAATTCTCTCCTATAGGATTAAATGATCCTGTAGGATTAAAGGATTCAATATTGAGAATGTATTTTAATATCAGAACATCACTACCAAATTTCATGAAAATCTGCTAATTAGTTCAAAAGTTATTATTGACAGACAGATAATGGACAGATAGCATGGGATCAGTCTTATATGCCTCTATTTCCTTCAGAAAGTAAAGTTAAAAAAAGATTAAAAACTATTACATTTTGTTTAAAGTAAATTTAATACCATGAATTTAGGATCTCTGTCATTAGCTTAATTTTCATTATATTATATTGCCATAAAATTATTTTTTAATGCATAGTAAACAGAGACCAGGTTTGGGAAACAAAATAAAAATACAAAAACAAGCTTTAAAGCCGAACCAAAAACTTTTTTTTTATATAAAGTACTTTCGGGTTTAAACCCATCATCAGTAAATACACACTAAAAGCGCGACAGAACGGAGAAAGTTCCCGGAT
>WUQG02300156.1:0-19388 GCA_011317285.2 Androctonus mauritanicus | reverse complement strand
CACACACACACACACACACACACATGTATATATAACGCGGTATTTTCTCAGAAGAGACGTCTTAATTATAATAAGTCTAGTAATAATAATTTGAGAATGCGTCAACTCTCTACAGAAATAAATCTACTTCTAATAATGGAAAACGTTTCATTCTATAATTTATTCAGTCACAGATGCACCACAATCCATCCTTGAAATTGCACTAACTCCCGTACTTTAATAATTACTCGCATTCATTAAAATTATATACAATGAAGGTAGAGTGCGTTAACTGTAAACAAATGATACAGAATGAAAGCTACTGTGTTAATCTAAGGGAAAAAAAGGGGGAGGGAAGGAAGAGGAAGGAAAAAGAAAAAAAAATAGGAAATTGTGAGCCATACAATATTCAATTCGCTTCATAGCAAGAGACAGAGAAGGGGGGAAAAAGTAAAAACTATCGATTTTCCTACTTTAGCCAACATATCAACTACTGCGTTATTTATGACGTATTTATCTCCGTATACATTTCCCTTTATTGTTATTCTTTTAAGCCTTGGCAAATACATTATTTCATCCAAGGTAGTTTTTCATTAAAGGATATTAAAAAAAAGAAAAAAAAAAACTAAGAAGGCAGTGCGACCAATGCAGTCGTGAGAATTCCTGCGTCTATATAACAGCCTTGACTAGATTGCACTGCGCCTCTAGTAATTACCGTGCTCTTACCATCAGACACACCCTAACAGATGCTGGCCATCTGCCTCTCGCCTCAGACGAATATCCTATCTCCCGGAATCTTTTCGAGGTAGAAAATATCAGCGAAAAATTGCTCGAAATTTATATATATTAACTGTTTTTAATTCGACATTTTCCATTCGTTCGATTCGACAATATGTCGTTTTAGTGTTGGCGTCAGCTTCTCTCCTAGCCAATGTTGACATGTGACTTCGGACAAGTAGTTCTGTCAATAGCAGACCAATCACAAAGTAGCTAACGCCATTATGTTTGTCTCCAGGGTCCGTCTTACAACAGTGGAGGCCGCAGATAATGTGGAGATGTCAATCACACCGACGGATGTTTTAATGCAATCATTCCTCTTTCTCCTCGTTGCCGAATCAATCCATGATACTAACTGCACGGCTAGTTAACGTTAAGATCTTTCACCTTTCATTTAGTTTCCTTTAACTTTCGGTTATTAAAATAAATAAAAATGACAATGCGACTCTCTGGGTAAGTCGTTCCCTCAATTAGTTATTAAAAGACCGATGCAGCTAGAAAATAAAGAGAGAGAGAAAGGGGGAAAGTAACAAAAAAAAGGTCAAGGATGCGATTATACACATTGGAGAGCTAAATCTTTTGTAGTTAATGGGATAAACTCTTTTATTTGGCAGAAACTAATGATAGAAAAAATAATAATGATATAAGAGCTCTTACTACATCAAAATGAGATTGTAGAAAGTTTTGAAAGCAAAATAACAGAAGACTGTTTCTCTAGAGTTCAACGACCTTGCAAAAGTTCGGTAGACAAAGAAAGAGCACTTTCTTCCGAGTCTTTCAGAGGAATGGTTTGAGCGGATCAAATCGCTGAGTGACTTAATAGCATTGTTATCATAGAGCACTCTTTCTCGAGTAGTTTCGTAATACAGATCAGGATCACATTTCAAATAGTGGAAATTGTCTGGAAAAAGAGAATAGTTTGAGTCTGTAACGGCATACAAAACGCTGGAGTGGAAGAAAAACATACCAGGGATTTAAAACGGACTATCGGTCCAATTCTATCTGCGATTTATCCGTTTATTTTGTTTCCAAACAACGTTACAGAGTATATAGTTCTACTATTACCTAACCGATGTTTCGAGAAAATTAAATAGAATTTATTTTCCTTCTTTTTTTTAATAATTATTACAAACTTAAGCGCTTCTGTTTTTCTTTCTTTTTTTAGTCTCTCTTGACGATTCCGAAAAATATTCTCATTAACGATTTGACAATTTTATAATAGAAAACGAAGAACAGAAAACTGTGACGAAAGCGCTTATACATAAAAACATAACAAACACTGCAATCACTTTCTATTCACTTTATTCCATTTGCATAAACTAGTTATGTCATTTAATTCCTGCAAGAATAGAGCGGAAAAAAAATTCATCGGAAGAACAAAAAAAAGAAAGGAAAATCCGTTTCTGCGTTTTTTTCTTTGTCCAAGTTTGGTCGATAGTGGCCAGTGTAAGACTTAGTATCAATTTGTTGACATTCTATATCCGACTATCACCCCTCACCATAAACAGTGGCATTCGCACGGAACTTATATACGAGTAAACGACTATTACTGTAGTAGTATTTTGATTGGTAGCATTCTTATTTATGACAAGGAGACGTGCGAGTGTGTATGTGTGTGTGTGTATGTGGAAAGTGAGACTGTCAAAGTCACATTAAGTTGGCCGGGCATCAACACTCCGTTACTACATTCAATCTCCATCTGTGGTATATCTAAGAGTCATTTTCTCAAGCGAGAAAACAGTTGATGTGAAAATATCGTTGGAAGTAAGTCAGAAAATGAACAGAGAGTAAGATAATACGAGCAATAACGGTTACAGGTCGACCATAATATCAGTTTTTGTGTCCTCTTTATACCGTACTTATATTTTTATAAGTGAGGGATGCAATCCGGAATTAAACTCGAATAATCTTTCTTTAAGCATGTAGCGATTCGTTTTTATAACTTTTCCCTTCCTGTTTTCGAGATGTTCCGTAATAATTTTAAATCACTTCGCAGTTATTTTTAAATAACTATATATATAAAAATAAAAAATCCTTCGACTGGAAAGGAGATTTTTGCTCCAATAACAAGTCGCGATACAGTAAAATTTAACGGTAATCCGACTTTGTCAAATGATTATTTCGGTCTGGACACACGATATTTAAGCTTATTACACTTTTCTGTAGTGGAACTTTATAAAGTTATCAGTCAACAGTCAAATGTAAGTCGTTCTGCACAACAAAATCTAAGGAGATTAAGTAAACTAAAGATTTGATAGTGAGAATCAGACTGCATTGATTATTTATAATATTTCCTACGCTTTCTCCTTGTTATAATTCCACTACCAGCCTTTTAAGTCTGTAATCTGTGGATGAAAATGGGTTTGACAAATGAACAAAGCTTAGAAACGATAATATTCTTGCCATAATAATATCTAAATTATGGAGATATAGAAAGAGGACGTGCTTTGTTGGAATCCAGGAATAATTATATTTGTCTAAACCACCAAAGTAGAACGAATCGCTCAATCCACTACTATATCAATTATTTCAATAAAATTCGATAATCTGTATCGATTTCTGATGTGATCGCAAAACCGGGATAAATTCAAAAATCCGGTTTTATGAATGAGCGATGTCATAAGTTTTGCAATTTTTACTCTAATTGGAGAAATGCTTGATAACTTATTTGATTTTCTCGACATTATTGGTTAATAGCTCTTGAAAATTTCATTAAGATATTCAATTATGCTTTCATGTCTGGTGATGTTAATAAATCGCCCAACAGTCCCCCTACTACTACCACTACTACTCGTGTTTATTTATTAATTAATATCTTTTAAGTTTTGTCCAGGTGATCAGATTTGCTTATTTAGTCCCGCTCTCGTCTCGGCATAAAGTGACAAATTGCCATTTTCATGTATATAAAATGTAATTCTGCATTCTGTTATGCATAATTAATTAATACGTTTCGTGAATTATGCATCGTTATCAATAAAATAAAGTTGTTTACTTTATGTCTAATTTGTCTTTTTTTCCTTCTCTCTCTCTCTCTCTCCCTCCCAATATACAGTAATAATAAGGAGAATGATGGTGACAGATTTAAATCTCCTTCGAATGAATTGAATATTCTCCAGTTTTTATTTTTTTTCTCCTTTCTTTTCTCTCTTTTATATCAAAATTTTTTTGGGAAAATGTCCAAAGTTTGGTAAAGAAAAAAATTTATCCCCCGAATTAATTTAATAAATCCGTATTTTGAGACGAAAATTAATATAATTTTATTAAAGAACACGCAGAGCGTAAATTTAAAAATGATTTTTATGGAAATTTAAAAAAGAGGTTAAGCGAAAAAATGATAGTTTATGGGAGAAAGAGAGAGAGAGAGAGAAGAAAGAGAGAAAAAGGAAGAGGGAGAAAATTAAAATATGAAACATTTCTTTTGTGAAAACTGTCAGTGAATAAAGACGTTCGAATCAGGTAAGCTGTGTCAACAAATACTTTAAAGAGCTTACTCCACCATCTCCTGTTGGTTGAGGGAGCATTTAACAAGATTATGAAGTTCATTTACAGGAGCCATGGAATCCATTAATGCTGCAGGAGTGATAGTACAGTGTAGGATTAGATGGAATTCCAAAGCTTGTCAGTCGAGCTATCTAATCGATTGACAATACAAAGGGAAGCTTCCGATTGTACAACCTAACAAGAAATATACTCGTCATTGATTTGAACTTTAATCACGACTCTCGTGTGTCCCTTATGCAGCCGACCGCCCATTTTCTAGTCCCATTCTGCAGAGTAGTCGACATCAAAGAGACGTGTCCGCTTTTATTTTCCTTCCTGCATATAAATATTATAGAGATAAAAACAGGTTTCTCGGTAGTCAGCCACCGAACAATCAAACATCCGACTTGTCCGTTATGATTTTGCCTGTATCTTAGCAACAAAGGTAGGAGTGGCATGTTGCTATGGGAACAAGTAACAGATACCTATTTCCCCTTAGCCAATGATGCTGTCACACGCCAAAAACGCAGGAAAGTTCGTGTCGGTAGTCGGGGAGCAACCAGAATGATATTTGTCTCTTTATTTTTCACTGCAATGCGGATATATCGAGAAAAAGGCCATCCGATTTCCACACCGTTTGTGTATGTGTATATTGACCCCCCGATATTAACAGGCATCCCTCGCACGCCAAATATTCGCATCTCTGTGGAATGTCGGATTGGGCCACGAGGGTGGGTCCAGTCACGGTTTTGCGACCCAACTTATCTCCAGTCCGTGTGGCGTCTCAACATGAAACGACTCCATATAATGGGACGGTAGCCGTGTTGCTTGGAAATGGGAATGAATTACATTGGTACGGAACTGAAAGGAAACGTGACGAAGGCAGAAACTACAGGTTTCTGATCCCACACCCACACACCTACGATTGTTACGGATTTAAAACCTTGTAATGTCAAATTCTAACATTAACCTCAGTGACGTCATATTTATTATTTAAAAAAAAGAATTATCCTATCCTACAACTACTGCAACCAGGCAGATAAAAATCTGATGGGAAAAGTTAGCACAAAATAATTTATTCTTCTACTCCTACCGTTTCGGTAGGCAGTTTTTGTTTTTTTTTTATTTTTATTTTGAAGCATTCGGAGATGCAGAACAGCACTGATAATTATGATGGAATCATATGCGAGATAAGCAAGTTTTGATAGACTGATAAGTGAGATTCGATCAGACAATGTATGCTTCATTCTAGGATTATAAATGGATGTTTGTGATGAGAGATTAGGAGGTATCCTGTTCAGAACCATGCCCAGTCTTCCGTTATCGTCAGTTGCATCCTTTCTAAGAAAAATTTTTACTGTTTTTTTTAGCATCGAAATTTAAAAATCCTTCTTCTTCTTCTTCTTCGGAAATTAATTCTGCCTCGATGAAAATATATATATAACAGTATTTTTATTCTAAAGTGAAGAAAATTATTCAAATGGAGTTATCTTCCGGGATTTTCTATCGAAAATAAATTTACGACAAATTATATTTGAATAGAGAATCTCGACAAAAAAAATTATTTTTTTTTTATTCGAATATTTCCAATTTTAGAGCGGATATGAAATTAAACAATGTCTAGCCCAAAACTTATATTTATTCAAATTAGACTAATACTTAATAGAAAATGTAGTCTTGAAGGGATAACAGGCCGGGTCGTGTACAGAATAAGCTTATCGATCACGAAGATAAACAAAGGGATATCTAACAGATAAAAAGAAGTTGCGAAAACAACGAAAGAAGCGAATAAAATGCGAATTATTAGCGAAAATCTAAACGGAAACGTGTTTGTAATGAAACAATAATATGTCGAGGATTGAATGAAAAATTGAACAATAAAGAAAAAAGAAAAAAAGAGAACACCTATAATCGAATAAGATAAGATAAAAGGAGTAAAAAAAAAGGAAATAAAAAAAATTACACAGAAAAATGAGGCGGTGTTTGAAAGTCTGTTTTTGAACGCATCTCTAAGAAAAACAGAACAAGACTAAGAAAAAACTAACAACTGTTCTGCACTGATAATCTATTGGTGATCCAATTTTGAAACTCTCTCTCTCAACAAGATCTCAAAGTTCCACGTGAGTTTGTCAAGCCCTTTATCAATTTATTGATTCCTGTTCACAGCTGCTTTGGCTGATGATACAGTTTTCCAATAGGCCGCAAAAAGAACGAAAAAAGTAAAAACTTAAAATAGAAAAATAACCAACATTAATTTTTCATCGAACTCTTCTTCTTCTTACAGAAAGAAAGAGAGAGAGACTCCTTAAATTATTTTTAGAACAATACAAAATACATTAGGTCCTACACTCCAAATGTCCCATAAAACATTTATTTCCGTTAAAATCTACAGATCACTGTAATTTTCTCAGATTAAGATAATTAAATTTTATATTAATAGGAAAAGTTAGTAGTTTTTTTGTGGAGACAAAGTTTTTAAATCTGGAATATTTTCTCCTCCAACAATATCTCAAGCGGAACTGTAGGAAGGAAGGAAGGAGGAAAAGGGGAAAAAAACTAACAAATAGGTTCTAGATTGTAGACTTAGGCGTGGAAAAACCAGAACAAATTCTAGTTACATTAACTTTTTCCCGTCTATTGAAACCAGCATCTTTCAGTTCCGTCCACGTAAGCTGTAAGTGTGAGAAAACATGGCCGAGCCGACTTTCATTCCCATCGTGACAACCGAAACGGGTGTAATAATTCTGTCAACGTGTCGCAGGTGGTTTTCCCATGTGTACAGGTTACTACAGTAACTTTTACAAGGCGAAATATGATAAAAAAAAAATTCTTATATATATATGTATATACATGTATTCAACAACGAGTCTGGTGTTATTTTGAACAGACTAAAACTGATTATAAAAACGAGATTTCTTTTCTTTGCTTCTTTTCAATTTTAAGAGAAGAAAAATCTTTCCACCTTCCGTATTTTTTTCCACTTTTTTATATAAATTAAGACGGATTTGGAGACGTTGTTATAATTTATACCGCCATAGGACGTGCAGTTGGAAAGAACGATCCAATTAAAATCTATATTGGAACAAAAGGACACGACAATTTAAGCGTTGCCTTATTGTTAAAGTAAGTTTAAAATTTCTCATTACGTCACCGACCGACATGTACTCATTATGCGAAACGAGACAAATTATTAGCAGAATGCACTCATTACATAAATGATATAATCTCATTACCTTTATTTTAATTTGTATCCAATGTTTGTTTCTAATCTCTACCAAATTCTGGGGTTATCTCTCAAATCAAAACGTGAAAAATGATTTTTTTTTATTATTTTTTTCCTCTGTTGTTGTATTTCTCTCCCTCCATTTTGTCACCGAGATGCTGTTTTATCCTTTATCGCTATCAATCGTTGCCACGGTGATTTTTATGAAACTGATATATTCTTAGTGTGTTTTTTTTAGTTTCTTTTTTTAACACTACACTTTTTCTTACGTAATTAGATTATCATACGGAGTTGTAAAAGTTGGTATAAAAAAAAGAATAATAATAAAAAAACACAAGTTTTTATAGTCTTGTAAAATTCTTCTTGATAATGGAACGTCCGTTACCGTTACACTATATAACACCTACATACGCAACTATGACTGTTCAAAATTTTTCTCCCGAGTACTTCGAAACAATTAAAAACTTTCATTTTTAATACACGGGAAAATTTTTAGTTAAGGATTTTTTTATGTGTACTTTTCTAGATTACTTTCTCTTTTTTTTCTGTACAGAAGAGACCATATTCGCGCGAAGAAAATTGTGCGAGAATCTATCTAGATTTCCTAATGTTTACAATACGAGATGATTCTATTTTTTTTTTTTTTTTTTTATGCCCTTTCGCCAAGATCGTGTATCACTTTCTTCTTTATTTATTTTTTTTCTGTTAAATTTCGACTGGTAATAGAATTTAAATTTTCTCTCCGCTATCAGATAACTTACCAGTGTTACGCATAAAGCGAGAATCGAACTCCAGACATATAAGCGGCGGAAGACTTTAAAAATGGCGTAAACATAAACAAATATTTAAAAAAAAAAGAATAATGGAAGTTGCGCCTATTATTGGAATCTTTATAACATTAAAATTTTTATTGAACTGGCACTGTTTACTGGTATTTATTGACTTTGCATTAAAAGAAGGATCTCTAACAGATGTCTTCCTATTTGGCACACGCATGCAGTAATAGTAGTGACTTACGACGAACATTGCAAAAATCATTTTTTTTTTATATACGCCTATCTAAAAGTGTGATATATTTGCAATTTCTTTTATAGAAAGAAAAATAAATAACTATAAATAAAATATTTTTTTAACAGTGGCCGCAACGAGAGAGAAAGAGAGGGAAAAAACATCGCGTTAAATTAATTCACCTTAACTATAAAAAGAAAATTATCATTATTGTTATTTTCTCCCCCTCTTCCGAATTTTTTAATCGATAAAAGTAAAATTTAATTACGAGAATAGATTTAAATTATGCGGAGTGTTTGCACCAATTTAGAATTTTTGATCTGTTTGCTTACTTTTGTGACATTCCGCATTTTTCCGACGGAACAAATCTTTTAATTATGAAAAATAATATAATTTTTTTTTTATATCAGCAAATTAAACTTTCTCTCTCTCTCTCTCTCTCCTCCGTGATTAAATTTTATTTAAAAATTTGGAATTGTAATAATAAATCGGAATTAATTTTGAAAAATGAGATGAGGAAAAAAGGTGATAAAGAGAAGAGAAAAAGAAGAAATTATTTATATATATATAATAGGATAATATGTAGACTATATATATTGAGATTATCCTTTTTATAATGTGGAAAATTAAAGAAATTGCTAAACTTTTTTCAGGAATTTTGAAAAATATAATTAATATCAGAACTAGAAAAAAATACAGGAGAATTTTGTATAATGGCGATAGTAATAAAAATAAAGGAGCCAAGTGATAGTCGAGATCAATAAGAACTACAAACTCCTTGCAGGAGGATTAACGAGCCAAAATTGTCACCAAAGCGTCGATCGCCAGTGCGGGGTTCGAGTATACGTTCGAACGTTTGTCGCAAATTTGTGTCGTGCAGGAGTGACAGCTCGTCTTCAGAGACCAACGGTCCTATGATGACGTCACAGGCGAGAACCTTATTATTCTCTCTAGCACCAACTCAAAATGCAATTCTAGAGAGATGAAGGAGAAAAAAAAATGCTACAAATTGCATCGAACAGATCAAAATTCATAGACTAAACAACAGACCTACATCGGTACGACTTAAGTTGACAAAGTACACAGGCAGCATATTTACTAGACATTGCTATTCCCAACACAAACAACTTACACTAAACACACACACAAGCAAAAATTTCCAGATATACCGACTTATCCATGGGAATAAAAGAAACTGGGAGAAATGAATGAATTATCTTTAGTGGCAAAAATAATCTGGCGACTAGTATCGACTCCGCAATGACCTTATCTAAGCAGTATCTAAGTATACAAACATTGGAATTACATAAGAACACATTGGCCAGGCTACAAAAGGAATGTTTTTAAGTAGTGTAGTTGGGAAATTCCTCAATTGTGACATCACACAGTCCACTGTCGCTTTCCCCAATGGTATTTATCTACACAGAAACAGATACTTTCACTTCTTGTTCAAGGTTTTATTACGCAACTTTCTAGTAAAAATAATACCAGACAGAATATTTTTACCCAAGTAACTTATGGTAATTATGATAACAGGATAAATTTAATTTCTTTTTTTTTAAAGAAAAGAATGTAATTTAATTTCAGAAATCTTAACAAAGCCCCGTATTTTCTTTACTCTCTCTTTTTCTCTTCTTTTTTTTATGGTTACAATAACCAACGAAATTTAACGTCTTCAACACTAATTTCAAAGGACGTGATTCTAATACAAATTTCTTTTTACAAATAAAAGTAATTGCTCCGCCCAACAAAAAATAATAATAATAATTTATTAAAAACGAATTCTTCTTATTATTTCCGGGGAGACAACAACAACAATTCCAATTTTCTGGTAATTATAAATTCCGTTTTATACGCGGAATTAAAAAAAAAAAAAAATTTGCAGGACACTAAATCTCGGTACGGAGCCGTAGACAGTAAATGGTTTAAAAGATAAGCCCACGTGTTGATTGATAACTAGAAATTTGCACTAAGTAAATATTTTTCGTTATTTATAATACAGAATTCTCGTATATATAAATATATATATATTAATATCTTTTTATAGAATATGTAGATTTACTGAATAAATCTGAAATGTCAACAGTCCCGTTTTAAGCGATGCCGACTCACTGCATCGATAACGTTGTAAGAAGTGGAGATAAATTGTGCAAGAGTTGCTCGTTTGTAACGTTGCAACACCGAGTGCATAATATCTAGAATGTATCCAAATATCTTTTTTTATAATCGTCCATTTATATCAAAAAATTAGCATCTCAAAAATCGCGTTTTAAAAATTTTCTGTGTGCGCCGAATATATAAGATTACATAAAACTTCTGCTTCGGAAAACGATTTTTTAATAATTTTAAAAGTGTTTTATAACTAGATTAAACGGTCAAAAATTGGATGACCGACTATAGAAATTAAAAAAAAAAAAAATGAAATTCTTCTTTTAGACGGACGGATCGATAAGATCTAGCTTGAGGAGTTTTAATCTTTTAAAGAAGGTCGGGAAAAGTCGAAAACTCGGCTATCATCTTACCTTCATTAATAAGGAAAGTGCCCTGATCAACAATGGTTATGAAAACCTTTTCGACGCTAATTTGA
Source organism: Androctonus mauritanicus (assembly GCA_011317285.2). Classification (NCBI taxonomy): domain Eukaryota; kingdom Metazoa; phylum Arthropoda; class Arachnida; order Scorpiones; family Buthidae; genus Androctonus; species Androctonus mauritanicus. The sequence goes on along the minus strand of WUQG02300156.1, from coordinate 8,334 downwards.
AAAGAGTATAGCATCACCCGGCTTGTTGATCAGAATTTTAATTAAGGATATTTTTGCAACACTCTTATGCTTTTGAAGTGATTCGGAATCTGGTTTCTACGTATTACTTCCAATGATAATTTGCCTTCCACTTGATTAATTTTAAGAATTTTAAAGAAACTAGCTAATATCAGAACTAAATTCATTAGGATTTATTATCTTAATTACAATAACTGTCTTTATTTTTTTTATTCCGTTCGGTTTTCTTATTGAACCTAATATCAGAATAGGAGGAACAGTTATTGTGATTTTTATTGTAGATATGAGGAAGAGGAGAATGAAGGAAAAAAAAAAAAACGCTTTTCAATATAATGGTCTAAAATAAATATTTTTGTTTTGGATATTATTATTCTTCCTTTATTTTGGAAAATGATACGTTCGTTTTTCGAAATAATGAAAGATTTTATGCCAAATTTTTAATTATTATTATTTTAAATCGTAATATGATGGTTAAAAGATATTCGAATCAGTTTTATGGTTGAAAGATAATTTAAAAAATAATATTTAAAATCGATTCTTGTTGATATTCAGCTTTTATCTGAGACCGCCCAGTTTATTAATGATGTTTTCTTTTTGAAGTTCAGTTTTAATCTCCATATAAAACACTTCCAGCCAAATAAAAATTTGTCTTTAAGGCATTTGGAAATGTAATGCATGAATTGCGAGCGGATCTTTTCGTTAGATATCAACCAACTCTACTGGAGAGAACTAATTCTTTCAAGGACACCGCCATTCTACAAATAAATATCGACTTTGAAAAGATATACAAACTTCGCCTAGTATTAAAAATAGGACAGTTTTTGATGTTACTGAATAGAATTTTCGTCTTTTCTATCATCAGTTTAAGTATTTAGTTTTGTTTTGGAGAGAAAATGTTCGCGGGATCAACGTCAAAGACGTCAATTCGAATAGCGAGATTCCATAGCGTGCCGAATTGAATTTAAACATCGAATTTTGATCGTTCTCCCTTGACAATAAAAAGAACTTAACAGGATTAGATAACACTTCAAATCTTTATATTGATACTCATCAGATTTGGGATCTTTAAACCAATCTGACTTGCAGTACTATAGAGGCCAACGTAATGATAAAAAAAAGAAAAAAATTCTACTACTACTTTTCTCAAGATGATCTTGACCAGAGCAATCGCTCTAAAACGTGCTTTTAAAACTTTAATTAGCTAGCAGAAAACATTTTTTAAGCTGTTTACTTAGAATTTCAACATTGCAGTGTCATCGAAAACGTCAACCGGAATAGTTTGGAGAATTTTTTTTTTTTTTTTTTGAGAGCATTTTCCGTTTATAATCGATATTTTGTCTGATCGATATGGTTCTGAATATTTAAATTTTTATTGCGGTAAATTTTAATTTATATCAGTTTAAGCGGCTCACAGAGATAGTGGTATACTCGGTAACCGCATCAAAATGGTTAATTTTCATATAAATTAATAATAATTACGCCATGGAGCCGGTCCACTTAATCTTTTCTTTAAAAAGAAAAAAAGATTGGAGATGTTAGGACATCTGTTCATTAAAAGTGAGTCATTATTTCGGAGAAAATATGGCTGAAGGTTAAATCGATAATTGGCTATTAACGTAGATGTTTGTTTGGAGTTCGGAATACATTCTTTCCTCGTACCGACTTTGTTGGATGTTTCCGTTTTTAATGAAATCTTTTCCGAGAGCAATAACAGTGAAATTTTATATGATTTTGATGAAAAGAATCCAGTCGACAAAAGAAGAATGAACTTCGATATCTATTGGAGGATATTTTAGATCGATTCTTGAGTCTTTCTGCCCAGGACACAATAGGGTAGTGAACGGTTAGAATTAGTGGATCTTCACCCGTTCCCGAATGTCAAGAGTAGAACCTATTGCTTTCTTCCAAACTTTTTCTTGTCCCAGTCTCCTGCAAATGTCGAAGATGCCAAAACAACTCTTTCTCTCTTGCTGAATGTCCAGCCAATTCTCTAACGAAATTAGATTTAGAACGGCAATCAGCTGACAAATTGTATTCTCTAGTGATTATAGATTTTTATTTAAACTATCCTCCAGATTTAGAATTCCGTACAATATAGGATAATCGCCATTCAATTGAACTTTAAAAAAAAATTTTTTTTTTAATCAAAGATCGATGGCATTCGGGAACAATTCTAAAAGTTTCTTTATAGCTAGAAAATTCTTTCGTGATAAAATCTGCGGACAAAGAAATGTTTAATAAAGTTAAATTACGAAATTCTTTAACATATTATCCGATTTCCGCGGGATCGGACGGAATGAAGATGTTAAACTGTATATATTTAACATATCTATACGAGAGAGACTTTTCTCGTTTAGAATTTTTATCTGGAAGATTTTTTTTCTTCCTCGATAAGATCAATTAATTGGAAATAAGAAACATAAATTTAACTTTAAAAAGAACAAAACGATCTATCGACGAATTTTATTGGATGTTTTGATACGGCGAATTCCTTTAAAGGAATTTCTGACGCGATATTTGTAAACGTCCATTAAGTTTAAAATAATGATTACATTGAATCGGTTAATGGGTGTTAAGGATTTAAAGTATTCAAACTTACTGTGCATAAGGATACAATAGACAAACCGCATAAATTCATTACAAATCTTACAGCAATTAAAATTTTTGATGGAGCAATCAATCGAACTTTTTTAAAATTCTCTGCCGCCATTTTCACTCCATTAAAGCATTTCACTCTTACGAAGCTTAGCCATGCACATTTTTTGGGTAAACCATAATTGATAAATATGACTAAAAACTGATGTAAATTTTAATCTTTTCTTAAGAAAAATTAGCGCATTATAAGACTCTCTACACTTCGACAAAAACCGAAAATCTTCACTAAAACTATAGGGAAAACACTTGGAAAAATCCAAAAATTATTTTAGCAGTAAACCTAATTATTATCGTTAGTACATTAGTAAGATCATTATAAAATTATTGATTACTTCATAAATAACTTTAGTCCGAAAAAATAATTTTTTTTAAAGCCACGCTACGGATAAATTTCTGAATATTAACTATAAATATTTAATTAACCGAAACGTTCTAAACTTCCAAACCACAAACTTCAATTTATTCCTGCGCATTAAGTAATATTTCGTTACGACTGACTTTTCGAATCTTGATATATTTATCATACCTGGAATATTTTTCTAAGTAAATTAATAATTCAAAAATTTTTATAGCTTTTTTTTAACTAGCCATAATATTTTATTAAATTCGAACTTTTAAAAATATTAAATTTATCAAAAGTTTTAAATACGATATACGCATATTTTAAAATATAGTTTTGAATAAAAAGTTGAAGCTTGCTTTCTTTTTTTATTTTTTATTTTCTGATAGAAGCCATACACCATAGACTGATTTATTAAAAAAAATGAGAATAAATACTTTTGTGTGTTCCACTTGATTTATTCCCAATTCTCCTACAGAATCGAATAACTGATCTGTCACTAAAGTGGATTTCTGGATATTTGTTATGTTCGCCGATTTAATGCCAAATCGAGATAGGATAGTTTGATTTCGACCGATTTTCTAAAAGCAAACTTTGTCACTTGAAACAAGGCAAAGAAAACTTCCGGAAAAATTGAGATAAGCGCTAGAATATTTAGGAGAAAAAAAATTTATTCTACTGCGAAGTGTATTTTTCTCCTATCTTTGTTCTATAGATAACTTGACTATTCTCGATTTTTTTCTGCTTCCTTTTCTAAAATCGACTTCGTTTCAATTTATAATGTTTTTTTTTTTTTTGCGTGCTCTAAATAAAAATCTTAAAAAATTTCAATAACTATTATAATCTATTTTTAACATTCTCCTATTAAGTTAAAAATTACAGAAATTTTTCTGGTAAGGAAAAAAAATGTCAAAGTTCTCAGCTTCCACGATTTGGAGAGTCAGAAAATATCAGATATATCCGCGCTGATAATTCCGTGCTACTGATGCAAAACTTGTTACGATCTATCGATGCATCTGATCAGTTTACGCACACTTCAACGATTGCCATCTATCTGATCTAAATAGCAATAGAGATTGTTAAGTCTGTACAAATATACCTTTACTACCGAGAGATGGGAAGCATGCAAATGCTGTAACTCACTTTTTCCTCCACCTATTTTTAGATTTACCATTTCAGAAAGGGGTAAACGTAAAATAGGAGAAAAACTGAAACGATTAAATCATGATTGTTAAAATGTTAATGTCTCAAGATGAATTAAAACAAATTAAAGATGCTAAAGAATTATTCTCAATCTTTTATTTTTTTCATTTTCAGTTAATTAGATGTATTTTAAAATATAACTTAATTTTTATATTCTTATCATTCTATAATTTTATTTTATTATTATTTTTTAAACAATGTTTTTAGTGAGAGAGATGTAAACAACTTTTGAAATAAAAATTACTTTTGATAATTAAAACAATTTAAGTTTCATAAAAAGCAATAAATATTTAATTTTCCAAATTAATATATATATATTTTCTTTAACACATTTAATAAACTACAGATATCTCATAACCCTATGGCAGCAGTTTTATTGCTACAAGGTTATCATACATCAGTACAAATGTATCCACTTGTTGCAAATATTTTTTTTTTTTTTACAAATGTTTTATTTTTTTATATTTTCTATCTTCTACGAAATAAAATTCATTGCATATTTGGCAAATGGAAATTTCACAATAAATCTACTGTTATACAAGTAGGAATGATGGTTACTGTGCCCAAAATTACTTTGTCAAAACCCACACAAACTATAATCTGATAAACAAGCCATCATCTTATTTGATATCATTTACAATATCTGTCCAAAGATAGTATATTTTTTCTCTTTTTTTTACACAAAAAATATTCTTCCATTTGTTTTCTACAAGTACAAATAGATATACTGCAGAAAGGAACATTAATTTTTGAACTGACTAGATAAAATATTTTATTACAAATAAACTTCTTATACTGTATTTTGTTTTCTTTTTTTAATTCAAAAATATATTTTTGTTTTCAAATCATTTAATTTTTTTTTCTCTTGTTTACAAATAACTTCAAATTCTATTATTATTTGATGCTTTTGAATATTAAAATTGAAACATTTTCCTGAAAACTAACAAAGACAATACTAATGCATAACAATTTGACAATACTTGTAATAAAACAGATTGAATTCCACAAAACATTTGTATATGTCATTCTATTTGTCAAATAGAAGCAGAATTACAATCACACAACATATATATATATATAAATGAAGGATACTACATTAAAATAAAACCCGTGAAAAAATCTTTGGAAAACATCTCTTTGGAAATTAAAATGATTCAGTTATAAAAAAATTTTTTTTTTGATTTAGTATTACAAGTGAAGATAATCCTGCCAGATAAAATATATTTAATAAATTTATTTGTACCAATTTGAATTAAAAATTAATTCTACAATATTTTCAAATTTTTTTTTTTCCATATTTACATTAGAAAATCACTATGAACATTTCTGCAAATTACATAAATTCCAGAAAATTACTTAAATTTAAATGCTACATATTTATAAATTTTTATAAACTGTGATTTGTAAGTCTATGTAAAATAAAAGTAATAAAAATAATCCATTGGTTTTTCCTTTGAATTATCATTACTACATTTTCCAAAAATTTTATTTTTCATTATTTTATTAATATAATTCATTATCTTGATTAATCATTTGTTTTTTTTTTTTTTTTAATTTTTCATATGAGATTTGCATAATAATTCATGATAATTCTGTAGATGAATCTACTCATAATATAAAGAACTAATTAATTTAAAACTAAAATGTCTCAAATATGTTACGATGCATAGGCAATGACTCCGGAGGGACAAAAGTACCATTTTGTCCAGGGTTATTTTGTATTTAACAATACAAAAATTATCATAAATGCAAATAATCATTAATAAATAAAATTAATTATATAGATATACTTGGTTTACATAAAAATATTTTTCATTGCAATCTCTATCAAAACGACTGTTCATTTTTGTATAAGTTTTTGTAAAACGCTAAGAAAATATTTAGATATTGATAACTGCTGCTCCCATATCAAAACTTAAATTAGTGCTGCTGATATGATGTATACTTCATAATGGATCATTATCTCAAGACAAAATTTATTGTAAAAAATATGGCACAGACTAATTATACATGAATAATCATCATTAAGTTTTTTAAAAACATGGAATAATTTTTTAAAAATTAAGCTAAAATCACAGTTTATAATTAACAGAATATCATTAATAAAACAATTAAAAGTCAAAGATAAATCTAAAGACACTAAATTATTCATAATACTTAGTCGAAAATATTTAGATATGATTTTACAATTAAATGAATAATTTAAAAAAATTATGTATGTATAATTCTCTATATTAATATAATCCATATATTTTAAAATTTACAGATATATAAATTTACATTCTTAAATTTGTATAAAATCAACATTTTGACATGAAAAAATTGCTACATCAAGAAATGTGAAAAGGATAAAAATTCAAATATCCTTAAAAACAACAAATTTTTCAATAATAATTCTCTTAATAAAAATTTATGGAAAATTAATTTTTTGTATAAAAATTGCAAAAGAAAATTTTACAACTAATTACAATTAAATTTTATTATAACAAGTTCATTAATTAAATATAAAACTTATACATTCTAAGATTTACCATATACAAGCAAATAAATTTTCATTCTTTACAGCAGCAATATATAACTATGGAAGTAAGTATGGTTTATGAAAATTTTTATTATCTGATTATTTAGTTATAATTCAACAACTGCATAGGAAGAGGAAGACCAAACATTTTTATTTTTATGGAATTTTATCAGTAAATTGTTTATAATTGTGTAATGTAACAATTTTAAAACGAATACTGAACTTTTTCTTCTGAATTTATCACTGGCAGTTTAATTATGTCAGTTTGCATAAATATATTTGATCCTATTATATTCTGATAATAATACTAATTAGAGAAACAGCCCAATGAATTATTTCTATATACAAAAATCTTCCCATTATCATTCTTGATGTGACCAACTAGTTCTTACTTTAACATAATGATCTCTTCTAAGATGCGAACTTAATGTAGTTTTCCAAGAAAATCTCTTTTGACAAATATAACACTTATATGTCTTTCTATCTAGCATATGAATTTCCATGTGCCTTTTCAAATTTGATAATCGTGAATAAATTTTTCTACAATATGGACAGCGAGGATGGACTGACGATTCTTCAAATGCAACTTTTCTTCCACTGTTATAAGGAGATCTAAATGTAAGAGGTTTAATTTCATTATTTTCTGTATGATTTGATTCAACAGATGGCAACTGTTCATTACAAGGACTATTTTCAGAACAAGATATATTATTTGCCAAAAAATGCTTTTCACAATTATTATGTTCAGAATAAGACACATTAGACTTTTCAGGAACAGATGGATGTGTCTGAACCAATAATTGGGAAAGTAAGGGTGAATTATTTTCTATATTTCCAAAATGTTGAGAACATTTTGTTTCAATTTCTTTCTCATCATCTGATTTTGTTTCAAGAATACAATTTGAAGATTCATCATTTACAACAGGCTTTGTAGATGCTACAAAGTTATTTTGAGAATTTACTTCATTATTTTCATTTACATCTGTATTAAATAAGGAATGGGAGATAAAATCTGCTTGACTGTGAGTAGACACTATTGTAGGATATATAGTATTTGAATCTGTGGTAACATCTGGAGTAACATATGCAAGTTCCACTGATGACAATTCAACATTTGAAATTTGATCTTCACTCTCACTACCTGTTGAACTAGCAGCAATATGTACTTTATGATGTACACGACTATGCCTCTTTCTTTTCATATGAGGAAAATTTCGTTTTTGTTCATCTGTAGATGAAATGGAAGTTGAATTTATATTTTGCTCAACAGGATGAGATTCTTGCAAAGAACTTATTGAATCTTTACTACTTGCCTGTCCACTTTCAACTGTAAGCCCTTTGACTTTTAAACTTTCAGCAGTCTGTAATAAAGCAGTCAACTGATCTTGATTTACATTTACTTCTCCCCGATACATAAAATCCACAATTGTCCTGAGTTCAGTATACTTAATACCATTCAAAATTACAATAGGATGTTTACAAGGATTTTCTAAAAGTAATTTCTGGAAAAATGGACTGAATGCAGAAAGTATCACTTTATGAACCCTTAAACTCTGTCCTTCACATGCTAATGTTACATCAACTAATGCTTCTGCAG
>WUQG02300045.1:0-19393 GCA_011317285.2 Androctonus mauritanicus | reverse complement strand
TATTTTCATCTCCTTTCGCGCGGCAACGCGCGTTAACTCGAGTAGCCGCACGGGAAAAGCTAGTCCAAGACACACTGAACGCGCGTAACCGCGCGAAGTTGCTTTCTAATGCTTCGCTTCGCATCGCGTTCAGTGGGTCACGGCCTTAACGCATTCGTGATCCATTTCGCTATCTACGCTTCGGAAACGTGGACACTTAAGAAAAGCCAAATACGTAAATTATAAGTCTTCGAAATGAAATGTTTGAGAAGAATAAATGGAACAAAATGGACGGAAGAGAAGACAAAGGAAAATATTAGACAAAAACTAAATTTTGTAGAATTAATAATCAAAAACATAACAAAAATATTATAGATAGAAACTATAAAAGCCAGTTCTGGACTCCAGACTACAGACATCTTACCAGCTGAGCCGGGGAATCAGATTCTTGGAGGAGACTATGAAGAAGTGGAGGACTGGACCCGTCAACAGACGAGGAGGATAAAGAAGAAACAATGACGACCATTCAACATGGCTGTTTTGTCAGTTTAAATCGATAAACTGTTAATTTCGGATCGGTTTTATTAACCGTATAAAGATGAAAATGCCGGACAGATTTATTGTTTGCAAAATTAAAAATAACTAAGAGGGATAAACTAAAATATTAATTTTAAAAAACGGTTTAAAACTGCTACTTTCATTGACTCGAAATAGCAAACAAATCTAGATTTGTCATCTCGATATCACAACTTTGAATTGGAGAGGTCATCAAGCTCATTGACCAGAGACAAACTGAATGCGCATCTATTCAAATGCCAAGAAATTATCATAAAAAACAGTGATGTGACTAACGAAAACTTTTTCACGTAATTTTATTAAATAATGATTTTTTCCGCTTTTACTACGTGATCGTGATCTTTTCGTGACCATATAGAATTTGTAGTTAAATAAGACCAAATCCATAATTCCAACGTGTTATAGTTTTATTAATTCTAATACATATAGGTTATAAAAGGTATATCCTACTGACAAAACTTGGATAAAACTTTTCTAGACGAAAACTATTAGCCTTATTTAAATAGAAAAATTTAGTCTTATTTACAGATGAGGAATAAAAATAAAAGGATGGCATTCACTATAATTCTTGTATGCCAACCTCCTAAACTTGTTATAGTTTAATTGATAACTAAAATAGTAACATAAAAATATTTATAAATAAAAAATTTTCATACTTATATAAAAGAAAAATGTACAGTTTATGAAGCGGATGGTAAATTTATAAAACAAATGCTATAAAACAAATTTATGATTATTATTTATGACTAAATACGAAGAAAGGCCAAAAAGTATGTAGGTGCGCTATAGATTTGTAATTGTAAAACAACGATAGGTTATTGTCTTACTAATACAGGTGCCTTTTTTGTTTTAATAGTTCTTCTTTAGCTGGAACTAAAAACGTGATAATAGAAGTGTCAAGCTGGACAAAATTGAGTATCGAGCCACGATACGGTTTCTTCATCTTCCAGGGAAAACTGCACAAACAATATGCCAAGAGATGTCGGCTGTGAATAGCGAGGAATGTCCATCATACGAGACGGTGAAATGATTCAAACGGAAATTCAGATGTGATCGCACTAGCAACAGGATGATGCGAGAGAAGGCCGTCCAGCAAAATCACCATTGTCCGCGTTTTGGGACAGTCAAGGTGCTATATTGACAGATTATCTACAAAAAAGAGTCAACAATAACAAGAACATACTACAGGAAGTTGCTACAAAAGTTACCGGATAGTATCGAGGAAAAAAAAAGATGTGGCTGGCTGTCGTAAGGTGTGTGGCTGTTGACTGACATTCAGCGGCACACCGAGCTGCGGAAGAAGTCACTTTTCTGCGTAAAAATGGCTACGAAACTTTGTCCATCCCCTTATTCTCCCGACACGGCATGGTCAGATTTTTTCTTATTTCGAAATATAAAAAAAATATTTACGGGAAAGAAGTTTCTTGGATGATAAGAAGGTCGTTACCGCTGCGAAGAGCTGCTTCGTCTCCAAATCCGCCGACTTTTATGGAGATGGGATTAAACAACTGTTCCACATGTATGAGAAATGCGCGACCCTAGGAGGCCAATATATACAGAAGGAAGAGTTGGAGAACCAAATTTCAGAAGGCTAGCGCATCCGTATCACCAGGGTAACAGATTTTGGCCTCTCCGGCACAGTAATACATATTTATCGTAAGAATAAATGTTTTTCAGAGCATTTAGTCTCGAAAAGCGGTCGAAGGAAACAAGAACATCTCGTGAGAAACAAATGCGCTAGTCCATAGAGATTTACAAATGAATATATTTAGTCACGTTTAATATACACAACAGAAAAGTTCGCTTACCAGTATCGTAAAGTGAAAACATGCGGTATTGTTTTTATATCTTCAATACGGTTATTAAAGAAGAAAATATCTAATTAGCTGCGTAGTTTCTTTCACTCTTGAAATTTGTCCGGTGAATATTTTAGATGGCCAACAAAACCGGCTGATAATTTATGCTAATTTATCGAGTTTCATTGAAATCGGAAACATTAGTTCCGCCCGGTGGCACTCGGTCGCTATAGACTTTCTTATATTGTTGACATAGAGTAAAAAAAATCATTTCGAATAAAACTGCATTCATAGAATTAAGCCAGACAAAAAAAACTTTCAGTTATATTAGCGGTTGTTATATTGAGAAATGCTTTCATACTTCCATTTGCCTTGTTTTACTAAACAAAAATAAATGCTTTAAAAATTACACAAAGAATCAGAAGTTCTCATCAGTCTCGAAAGGATTCCAAAATAATTTTTTAATTCTTTGATGACTAGATAAAAGATGACCGTAACACTACTCGAGTTAACTATACATTTATCCTCGGTATTTAATATTTGAAAAATGTTTTCATTTTGCTCTATGTCCTTTCTACAGTTAAAGCTTCTCGGTGGACACCTGTTGACAGTTATTTAAACTATAATCGAAAAAAAACTTTTAAAGATTTTCGGTCACGTACGTTACAAAAGACCGGTACAAGAACGCTAGGTCACTTTCAAAACTGCATTTATAACCTTGAAATATCATGCATAATGAACACGGTGGCTACATCGACAAGGCGGTAAAAATAAATAACATATAAGGTAAATGACAGGAAAGCCTATTGATAATAGAATAAGAAAGTTGTTGTTAAAAATTCGTTCCACTTACCTTTGTTCCGTAGTAAGTTATCGAGTGTAAAAACTTCTTATTTCAGTTACGACTATTATCATAGTTTTATAAAAAAGAAGCATCTTACTGTTTAAATAACCGTATTATCGAGGTTTATCTCCAAGTAAAAACTCCATCTAGCGCCTATGAAATGCACTACCGCGGGATCCAAGGTTTTACACAAAATTATGGTCATTCATTTTAACAATTATGGTCATTCATGTTTACTTTAATTATAACAGTCAAAGTAAAGACTCATTTTTAAGATTTTAACTTATCAGATAAAATAATACTAGTAAAATTCAAATTAAGATTTGATTTTTTCACCCTTGCGTTAAATTATCAAAGGATTTGATATTTGTATTGTCAATATGGTGCTGTACGAGTGTTTCTATCACTTAAGAGATGATAATTACCATAGCATTTTTGATAACTTTTTTTTTTTTTTGCTTTTATCAAAAAAGATGAAAGGCATTGGCCACCATTTAACTCTTCTAAGAATGAAGAACTTAGTGAGAATGGGCTAGGGGCGGATGAAAAGAAGCGAGTTTTCCATCGAAACTGTGACGTCCACATTCTAATATGGTAAATTATAAACAATTAATTTCTTAGATTTCTTTATCGGCTATTCAGAATATTTCTCCTTTCTTTGTTTGGGGATGAGAAATGAATAAATTATTATTTAGTTTCTGATTTTCTGCAATAGGAATATTGATTGTGGTCATTAAAATATAATAATATTTGGCTCTTTGTATATAAAATCATTAAATTAAGCCAATTATCAAAAAGCGGGAGGTTCGATCGTCATTTAAAATATGCTATCTTGTTGATCTTATCGTTCATTTTCATCTTTTCTATGGTGGAGAGGGCCACGCCATTCTACTAATAGAGAAATATCTATCATTTTTTGAGATCTTCAAATTAACTGAACCAAATTGGATGACGTTTCTTTTAAATCAGGGGTTCTTAACCTGGTCTGGGAATCAAAGAAAGCCTCGTTTCTTTGGTTCCATACCCCTTGGGAGTATGGGAACCAAATGCTGGGAGCATGGGACTCGATCTCTGGGCACTGGTATTTATTTTATTTAATGTATTAATTTATACTTGAGTAGTAGGTGAATGGAACGCGATAGATTTTCAAGGACATTCGACATTTCTTGCAATACTTGTATTTAATTATGCGTGTGTGTATTTACTGAATAAGCGTGTTTTTTCTCATTTATTGTCAACGTACGTATCTCGAAATTTCTAGAAGCGTGTTTCGCATTGTATATAAAGGCGACGACTGCGCCCGCCATTCATTCTATATTTGACTACCGTTGTGTACATAGCGCTTTTTTTCCTTTTACAAATTTTGCAAAATGTCGTCAGTCAAAAAAAGTAAAGGGAATGATTCGTATATTGGTTTTGGCTTCATCTGTGAGACAGAACGAGATGGAACTGAAAGACCTTAGTGCATGATTAGCAATTTGGTAATGAGCGATGGAAATTTGAAGCCATCAGAACTGAGGGAATATCTCGAAAGCAAACACAGTAATCATATTGATATATCGATTGATGCTTTTAAGTTGAGAAGAGTTCGTTATAATTAGAAAGCAACTCTTTCATCATATGGTTTGCTGTTCTTGGAAAACCTCTTTTGGAAGCATCCTACAAAGTTTCGTACGTGATTATAAAAGAAAAGAAGCCCCACACGATTGAGGAGACTCTCGTGAAACCTTGTGCGCTGCAGATGGCAAAAATCGTGCTGGGAGAGGATGCCGCGAAGCAGTTGAGTCAGATGTCCTTGTCCAACGACACTGTACATTAGAAAATTAAAGACATGAATCAGGACATAATAACCCAAATTGTCAGTGAGATTTTGTTTAATCTCAAAACCAAGTAATGCAAAAATCAGCATACAGATTGATGAATCAACTGACGTTTCAAACCACAGTCAATCGCTTGTTTTTGTACGCTATGTACTCTACATGAAAAGAGTATCGAGGAAGAGTTTTTATTCTGTGAACGACTCGAAACAACTATCAAAGCAGTTGACAGGTTCAAGTTGATCCAATCGTTATTTGATCGACATGAGTTGGCATTGGATTTGATTGAGTCTATTTGTACGGACGAAGCTCTCACCATGATTGACAAAAAACTGGATTCGTTGCTGTGGTAAAGAGAAAGCTCCACATGTGTCCACCATACACTGTGTTCTATATTACCAAGCTCTGGCATCGAAAACATTACAAAAGAAACTTAAGGAAGTGCGAGGAATAGTTGTTCAAACAGTCAACTTTATTCGTGGCAGTGCATTGAGCCATCGATTATTTGAAACATTCTGTGATGAAATTGAAGAGGAATATAATGTTACTGTACTAGACGGAGATACGTTGGATGAGTTATGGCCGTGTTTTCGGGAGTGTAGTAGAACTTCGGAATGAAATTCTCGAATTCCTCAAGCATCAACAATCCCCCTAGCCGATCATTTTGAAGATGAACATTTTATTGTTACCCTGAAATATAGTTGATATTTTCAGTCTCCTCAATGATTTGAACATATCAGTACAGGGAAGAGATGTGGACATTATTCAAGCAAGGGAAAAAGTTGTCGCATTTACAAGGAAATTGCTTATCTGAAGTCGCCTGAAAGTGGAAACCTGGCAAACTTTCCAATCCTTGACAATACCTTATTGAATATGGTAAAACAATACCTGTAGAAGTACTTCAAGAAGTCAAGAATCATTTGGAAGTTCTAAGTACAAATTTTGAGGATTATTTTTAGATATTGATGATCTTAGTATGGAATCCGTTTGGATACAAAATCCTTTCTCGTTTGATATATCGAGATTGAGTAATAACAATTCAGCAAAGGATGATTTCATCGATTTCCAAGAATGAAAGCTAATTTCGAAAGAGCTGGGATGGATGTCAAGTAGTTCTGGTGTAAACAAATCTCAGCTTACCCAAGCTTGGCAATGAAGGCGATGAATGTAACTTCACAACTAAGTATCTCTGTGAAACAGGATTCTCTGCATTATTAAATCTGAAATCAAAGTAAAGAAATCGACTCGATGTGTCAGATGATATTTGAATAGGCTTTGTCAACAACTACTCCGATTGCACGTTTTGATTGCACAAAAACAACAGCAAATATCTCATTAGATTAGTAAAAGTTTGTGTTATATAGTCGAGATAAGGAAAAAACTTGCACATTTTTTCCTTCTTTTGTGTAATACTCAATTGTAAGAAGTAAAATTGTTAGTTTATAATCTGAAATAGGCGAATAGAAATTATATTGTAAAACAGTTATAGCTGTTCGTATATTTGTCATTTCTCATTTTTTCATGTTTTAATTTTTTTAATTTTCTGTAAATAAATATGATAACTTCATCAATGCTTATGATTTTATTTCATCGCTATCCATATCTTAAAGTACAGTAACTTCAAGCTGTTGACATTTGGAAGTCACACTGGCAACTAATACAGTATAAGGAATGGTGGTGATTATTTCCACAGTCGTGTAGGGGGTATGGGACCATATTAGACAATCCATTGGGGATCTGGAGTCATCAAAAGATTAAGAACCATTGTTTTAAGTAGAAGATTATGCGTTTGAAGGATTATATTTTAAATTTTGTCTCCGTCCGATCCATCCTGGGATTTAAATACGTATATGCAGTTAAACTTCACAACAAAAAAAGCGCAAAAAATATTCAACGGTTTGTAACAAAAGCTCTGATGAGCCGATTTGGATGGCAGTTTCTTTTGTATGAAAGTACAACTAAAACTTTTAAATTTCATCTTTTATTTCTCTTGCTAGCTATAATACAGTATATCATGTAGAAATTTATATACATTTGTACTTGTCTTAAATCCAGATTGTTTAGTTCATATTGAATCTAAAATATTAAGAAAGCACTTTTTGGAATACATTCGAATGCTCTATTTGAGAGTAAAAATATTATAATTATGCCCTAAATAAGCGTTCGAATAAGTTCTGAAAATTTCCAATAACAACATATAATTGTTTTGTCATCAATGAATTTTTAAAATTCATATTGGCTTTTCATGAACCAACACAACAGTTTTTATTCTATTTAATATAATATTTGATGTTCAACATTTCTTGGTGGAATTAGTATTTAATTGATACAATAGTTTTGGCTTTATAAATTCTCCTTGAAATTATTTTTAAAGATAATATTACGCTTAACTTCTTTATCCGAGTTGATGATGGCTAGCCTATCGATAATCGATTTAGAAATTTTATCTTTCGATATCGATTGAAAATTAGTCGTGTAGCCGTTTCTTTCGATGCGGCGAGTGTTTTAATCTACCTGAAAGTTCAAAAATGAATGAAAAGAGGATTTTCGTGGCTCTCTGGATGCTAACGTCCATAATAATTATTAAGACGCATCACTTTTTCATGCCTAGACAAGCGATATTCCATCCACTTGATTCGATTTCTTCTAATAAAATTCATAATCTTAGTCTTCTCAATTCTAAAATATTGATCACAATTCAATACGATTGAAGTGAACTTCTTGAGTATTTATTTCCGTGTCTTATGTTATGGATTTTCAAAAGAAACAGGTAGAAAGTCTATGGTGGAGTTCCATAACTAAAAAAGTAGCTAAGGTTTATATATTTAATATATTTATAAAAATAATTCGGTACACACTACAATAATTACTTCGATGGCGATATTTCTTTTAACCATGAACTGCGCTAGAGACACATGGATAGCGGATCCTGCGTATCATTTTGAAGATTTGCCATCTAAATAAAATGATTATATTTTAAAGTATTTTAGTAATTAATAATCAAGAATTTGAGAAAATGGAAATTTTGCTGAAATTCTTTGAAGTTTATCACTTTCCGTTCGAAATTTGACGGGATATAATAAACATTACGATTTTTTTTTGGTCAACAGATGACGCCAGTTTCCACTCAATAAGAGTACTAAGTGGCTGGGCGAAACAAGTCCTTCCACAGGTTGCCCACCCCTGCGGAGGGGTCAGCCGGATGGTGGAGGATGGGCATCGAAAGTCTGGGCCCGGACCCCATGATAAATATTTTCAAGGGGTGGGACCTGAGACTCGAACCCGGGTCCTCCAGAGTGGAAAGTCGAAGCGTTTCCAGCCGGCCACTCCGGCTTTCTAACTCCTGTTTCGTTGAGGCTCCAGATACCGGTGCTATTAGTATAAAAGTAATAGGCTGAATAACGTAACTGTCACCTTACGCGATAATTTTCATTCTCATTTACGCAGGATTTGGCTTTCAACAAATCTGGCGCGCATAAAATTATTGCGAATAGTAATTTTCAAGCTTAACGAATTAAAAGATTAGGTACCGAAATCCAATTAGAAGTTTTGTACTAGATTTTTATATTTTTTCTTGTAAAATTTTGCTTATCGTTTATTATTTAGTATCGCTGACTGTACTAAGCTGTTTATAAAGTCAGCTGGATAGCAGCAGTAGAGGTCTCCTGCGCATCACCTTAGAAGATCCGAGTTCAATTTCCAGGTCTAAAAGTGAACTTGATCTTCCATTTTTATCGGAAATTAAATTATTAATTCCATTTTTATCGAAATTATTAATACCTCAATAATTTCGATAACAAATACCAATAAATAGAGAAGTGAACAGCGGAACTAAATGCCGAAAGGGTAGGCATTGCTGACGATCATTCTGCAAAAACCATTGAATTCGTCCACCATCTCGATATAACCGTTATATCTCCGATACACGGTATACAAAAATGCCTTCAACTGGGAAGCTCCAAGTCATAGTTATCAGGGATTTCTTCTGTCAGCAAATCAAACTTTTTCTTTATTACCAAGAACACGATAATGCCAACAGATACTCTAAATATATTTATTTATTTATATTTATATTTTATTTACAAATAAATACAAACCAGATAAACTCCGATTTTTTTTTTTTAAGATCGGACACTATCTGAAAATACAATTACAATGAACACCAGAAAGAAAACAAAAACATAGGACTAATTTACAAATCAAAAAGAATAAACATTAGTAAAAAGAGCACTTTTTAACATAGCAGACCATTTCTCCAAAGTACAATTAAAAATATCATTTTTCAAAAGTGCTTGATATTGAACAATACGGTTAGCAAATGACCTAGATATTTTAAGTTTACATCTATTACATTGAAATAGCTGTCTCGGTCTCATTTGTCTAGGAGGAACATTTAAAAAAATATTAGAGTCTTGAAAACTATTTTTAACATACGTATAAAATAATGAGAAGTCAGTTAAAAACAAACGACTTCTAATAGTAATCAATTTATCATCATTTTGAACAAAAGACTTATTACTAAAATTATTAAAAAGTAAATTGCTGACCTGTAAAAAAAGAACGTTCTAATCTCAAAAAGTGAGATTCAGGGGCAGAAACCCAAATTACTATCGCATAGTCTATTAAAGAGACAATAAAAGCAAAAAATACAATTTTTCTAGCTTCGTAAGATGTAACATAATTCAAATTTCTGTAAAGAATACCATGTTTAATCTTAAGTTTTTTAATAACATTATCAATATGATTAACAAAAGAAAGTTTACTATCAATAAGACACCCAAATCATTTTTTCATATAAATATTAGTATTTATATGAAAAAATATTTTTCATATAAATATTTTTTCCATCAATATTAGTATTTTTTGGAATAGTGTAACGATTTGAAAAAAAAGAGAACACAAGATTTATCTTTATTTAATGTTAAATGATTATTAAATAACCAATTATTTATTATATTTAAATCAATTGATAAAAGTGAATGAATAGAATTAAATACCTTTAGATCATCCGCATAAGCGAGAACAACTGAAGAAGTTAAACAAAGGAGTGGATCAATATAAATAACAAACAAAAGGGCACTAAGATTAGAAGTGCTCTTTTGTTATTTTGTCCTTGTAGAACTCCCGATTGAAGAGGAGAAAAATTAGAATAAGAATTATCAACTTTTATACAAGCCCGTCTATGTGATAAGTAGTTATAAATCCAATTACAAAAAATGGAATCAATAGAAGCAATATCGTTTAAGCGACTATACAGAATATTATGATTAATCGAATCAAATGCAGCAGAAAGATCTAGATAAACCACATAGGTATCAAACAGCTTTTCCATGTTTTTTTTAAAATAATTTGTTTTGTATGTAGTAAATTAGTAACACAAGAGCGATTACATAAAGCATAATGCTGATTAGGAGATAAATAATTTTTTGTATTAAATAAAAGTATCTTTAAAAATCATCTTCTCAAAGATTTTTAAGAAAGCAGAAGAAATAGCAATTGGTCGATAAGATAAATATGAATTAGGATCCTTCTTTGGTTTACATATAGGTAATAAATACGAAAATAACCATTGAGAAGGTGAAAAGGCATATGATATACACAAATTGCATAAAAAAAAACCAAAATATCTAAAAATTCATCAGGTAAGTGTTTAAAAAAGACTACAGGAACTTCATCACAACCAGCAGAAGTATCTTTTTATCTTTTTAGAGCGAGTAAAAAATCATTACGAGTAAATAAATTACGAAAGAGTTTAGGATCAAAGGGGGACATCGACATTTATATTAGAATAAGAAATATTATAACTAAAATTGGAATTATTTGATGAAAATGTATTAGATAAATGAAAAAAATATCATTAAATAATGAATTTGACATGGTATTTGTACATTTTCTAATTTTTATACGAGAAAAACTAGGTAAAGTTTTCCAAAAAAATTTATTTGATGATAAGTGTTTTTTTGATAAAGAATTAATATAATTTCGTTTCGCAAATTTCAATTTTTGTAAATAAAGTTTATCAACTATTTTAAATTGAGCAAAATAAGTATTATTTTTTAAATTTTTCCATTTTCTATAAAGAGAATTTCTAAAATTTTTTAATTTTCCTTGGAAATCCAGTGAAATTTTGTTTTCTTATTAGTAACAATCAGAGGAACGAAAAAAGCAATGGCATGATACATAATTTCATATACTTTATCAAATTTACTTTGTATATCACTATCAACGGAATAAATAGTAGATAAATCTTGTAACAACAAAAAAGAATAAATATCAGGCCGTTTTGCCTAATTCCAATTATGTTTAAAAGACAAAAATTGATTATCATTAATTTGACAGGTATTATTACAATTAAGTAAAAATTTAAGAGGTTCATGATCAGATTGAAAATGAAAGGAAGAATACATTAACAGAGAAAGTATAAATCTATGAACATCAAATCTATCAAAGTTACTATTAGTCAATATTTCATAATCACCTAGATTAATATAAAAAATCAAGTCAAGAAAATTATTAAACAGTGTAGGATGAAAAATCGCCTGTTTAAAGTGAAAAAAATAATAAATATCTTCTATGAAAAACAATTCAAAATTATTTCTAATAGGATAATCAGGATATCCTAAATCCCATGAAATATTTGACAAATTAAAATCCCCAATCACGATAAAAATATAAGTAGGATATTTTGTAAAAAATAAAAGTAAATCATTCTTTAATCTTAATAAAACTTCATTATTGTTCATCTGAATAAGGGAAGGAGGAAAATATACTAAACAAAAGCGCACATGAAAAATATGAGAAACACAAAAAAAAAATATCTTTAAACTTTGTCCAAAAAGTAAACGACTGTAATTTTGTCAGTAACAAAAGACCACCACCGCGACAATTTAAACGTTCAGCAGTGAAAAATTATAATCATTATTAGCGCATAAACTCTCTAAATCATAGTGTCTGAAAATAACCAGGTTTCAGTCAATAATGCAAAGTCTTTGACTTTGCATTATTGACTGAAACCTGGTTATTTTCAGACACTATGATTTAGAGTAATACACTATGACAAGAGTACACTATGAGAGACACTATGACAAGAGTAATAAAGAATCAAATTCACAAAATTTATTGTTTATTGAGCGTACATTCTGATAACAACAACTCAAAAAGTTTCTCCCAGACAAGTTAGAGGAAGGTAATTGCTATATCTCTTTGTATCTATTAGAATTGTAAAAAAGACGGTGATCATAAGGAATTTTAGTTTTATAATCAAAATGTTTAATTAGTATTTCAGATGGCCATTTTTCACTATTTAAAACATCAGATATTCGATCTTTGTCAATATATGCTGTAAAAGAAGCATAATTTGAGTATCTAGACTTGATCTTTTTAACATTCCAATTAAGATTAAAATGAAAACTTAATAAATTAGAAATATGATGTTTCAGGGTGGAGACGACTAATAAAGATCTTTTTTACACCATTTAAGCGTTCTTTCATGGGAAAGAGAACTGGCGGTGTAACCTTGTTGTAAACCAATGAAGGCGGATGAGCAACAAAACTCTCACACGACTCACTAGTTGTATTTACACTATAATTATTACCAACAGAATCCAAATGAACTTGATCACGCAAGGGCTGGATTAATTTTTCAGGATTATTAGAATTAGATATACTGTTCACATTACCAGAAGAAACAAAAGTTAGATCAGAATGAACATCATGCAGACGATTACATTTAACATGCGACTCAAAATTATTTAAATTATATTGATTGGGTAAAGAGGTTTTACAGCCACTTAAAGATACACTATTATTAGTTAAAATAGGAGAAACATAATTATTCAAAAAAGATGATAACGTAGTCTCAAGAGATGATTGTCTGCACACTAAATCATCCAAAGTCAACACAATATCAGAAATTTTACCCATAGAATGTCTCTTATAATTTTCCAAATCTTCATTAAGTTGATTAAGTAATAAATTAGTAGATCTGCAAGAGTTTTGAGTTTGATAAATCAAATCAACAGTCGAAGTAATTTTTGAATTAAGCAAACCATAAGAAGAACTTACTTTTTCCTCAAGATTAATAATTCGCTGCTGTAATGATTCGATAGAATAAAGAAACGTTTCATTAAACGCCTCTCGAAACAATTGTAATAAAATCACTCTATCAGTACTTTCTTCTTCTTTGTTTTTATCACGAGCACTAGAAACACAATGACCTTGACTAAATCCAACTTCATTATTACCAGCATCAAATTCAGAAACAGATTAGACATCAAGATTCTGAGATGATTCCGTACAACCAGAGTCAATAGTTCTCACAACTCCAGATGCCGAATCCACACTTAAAGACTTTCTATCAGATTTGCATATCGAACAGCAAAGCATAGCTTTGTTACGTTTTGACAATTTTCTAAAATTAACGATGTCGATACCAAAGCATTGCAGATGTTCAAAACTCCCGCAGAGATTACAAATAATGTAGTCACTATCTTGATAAATAACCTGATTACAAGAAGTACAATTCGAAATAAAACTCTCAAAATCAACTTGCTTCGTTCTCACCTCATCACCGTTCGCCATGTTGAAATTAATCTATAAATCCTGTAGCGTACAGAATAAATAAAGTTACACATACTAATTCTCCACCCGCTTTTATCAGATCGAGTCTTATAATTTATTGCGCTTATTATAATTGCATTGATCTCTAAAATTGCTCCCATTGCATTACAGTGATCACTAAATCGGAGCAATTTTAGTGATCGATGCAATTATACATGTTGGTAAAAGCAATAGAATAATTTTCATTTTAAGAACAAAAGAGATCTCATTCTCCTTTCCGTTTTTGAGCGAAGGAAATCGTCCATCTTTACCAAAGGCGCTAACTGTACAGTTTATTGTTACGTGGAGAGACCAAGGGAGAGACATCTCTAAGAAAAATACTTTTATCACTAAGATATCTTGGCTAATATTTCCGAAATAGGATTCGCCAGGAAGACATCCTGGTAGAACAACCTGTATTAATAAATGAAATATCAAACACCAGAAATATGCAACTAAAAATCGATGATAAAATATAAACATGAATTAAACCATTTGGTGTGATGGTGGTGAGAACAATAGAGCCAGATTTAGAGTCATACCGACTCCAAATGTTTGGCTATAATTTGACTAGGATATAAGGCGCACGCAAAATAATTTAATGAACTTCTCGACCGAAGCTTGTTTCCAAATACTTATCTTGTACTTACAGTTTAGTAGATAAAGTTAAATAAAGTTTTATAATGAAATCGTGTTTATTAATCTTATTTTAATACAATTAACTGGCTGTCATTTCCTTTTTCTGAATTAATTCTTGATATTTAAAAATTATGGAATCCGGGAGTGTTCGCATTCAGAATACACAACTTGTAACTTTTGTAGTATAAAATACTATAGACAATTTTCAGTTGCGTAATCATATTTTCATCTTAAATTCTTATCTAGTTCTATCCATATGTGCTGATTAAAATCACGTCCTTCTATCGAATAATTATAAATGGAATTATATAAGTTTCACGTGTTCCCGATGGATCAATTTTTGATAGGCGTTTTTGACGTGTATCATATTTGTTAATTCGATCGAAAAAAAAATTATCTGTGTTGGCTGAATTAACATTTATGAAGGTTTTCATGCACGAAAAATTTCCAAATATTTACAACTATTAACAGGTAGACATATTCCATTCCATTCATATAAAAATTGTCATTAGATAGCGAAAAAATTGGGAAAATTAATTCGTTGGTTTTAATATAGCTTTCAAACCGTACAACTAGTGAGAAAAATAATAATAAATTCCTCCACGGTGAAAAGATTATTAATTAATATAGATCAAGTTTTTTGAAGCCATCGCAATATTTTGCAAAATATAATACAGTATGTTATTGATAACAACAATATAAAAGTGAGATTCCAAGTTAGTAGATAAGTTTGCTCAGTCGTTCATAAATTTTCGACAAAGAACTTAATCTATTCAGATTATCGACGCTATATATTCATTAAACAATTTTTTTCCTTACTTAAAAGAGTATATTACTCAAAGGATGGACTAATCTGTTTATTAATTTACAGAAGCAAATACTTGAATATTTAAAATATCGGAGAAAAATTCAAATTCTGTCAAAGATTATTAGAATTTAGATATCGTACCGTATAACTATATTCAGTCGCTATATCTATCTGAACAGAAGTCTTTCGATCCATCAGTCCAGCCCATCCTGTGACGATGGACATACTGAATTCCTGATAGGTTCGTATAATGACCGTCATTGAATCGAACAATGGCTATTCATTTCTACATTCTTATACACGCTTAATATAATCAAAAATAAATTATAACTCAACCTCGCGTATTTATCTTTAAATTTAAGCGTACGATTATCCCGGAAAAAGAAATTACAATCGGTAATCGATTAAGAATTAACAATGATTAGCGAACGATATCATTTGGGCCTTCAGACAATTTAGGAAATATATTAATTAAAGTCGAAACCAGACATAAGTTTGTTACGATCGGGATCTAAACCAGATAATTATTGATATTTTGGGGAAAGTTTTCGATAAATTCAAAGAATAAATTATTCTATAATAAAAATGACCTAGTTAAAATTTGCAAAAATTAACGGATTTAAGTAGATAAATGCCAGTAATTAATCTATGTTCTGTTCGGATCCATACCAAATTAATAAAATTGGAAAGTATCGAACGAAAAGTGTTAATCTGAAATACGCCATTAAAATCCATCACTAGTCCAGCTATCGATCGATTAATAGTAAATAATAAATATGTAATCGACAAGTGGAATCAGATCCAGCTTTAATCATTTGAATAATTTTTATCGCTTACAATGGCAGGATGGCCGACTGTAGACTACTCTACACTGCGCTGTAGATAATGTATCTCTCTGCATTACCCACTTTTGAGAATGCAGCGTCATACCACTTATACCATCTTAGTGTTCGGTTTGGGTCGACGCTACTTCAGAAATTTTCTGAAGTGATCGGGCCCGCATTAGCCGATACCCGCGTGCTTCGCCGGTTCTCGGGTAAAGAATAATGACTTTTGCAATTAATTTACAAAGTTCGCCATTGAAAGGTATAATTTCTTAATACCATCATCATAAAATACATTATTAGCAAAACATGGTTGGCTGAATGGATATGTGGATATTCCTTTTGCCGTCGAACCAGTGTACTAATTTCTATAAAAACGGTATCGTTAGAAAGATGTAATTCTTGGATTTCTGTGACAGCCAAAATTTTTGGTCGTTTTTAATAATTTAAAAATTAAAGAATAAAAATTAAATTTAAATTAAATTTAGTTTATATTATGGCCAATAGATGGCACTAAACGTCAGCGATATAGGAATAACATATAGCTTAAATGATTTATTAACACCGTCGATATCCGTCCCCATGACGTTATTTCATGGGGACGATTATGGCATCGTGACTTTTATTAGTATTTTATGACGCCATCCATTATTACGTCAAAATAACGTGGTAATGGCGGTGGCGATTATTGATAATTTAAAAATTATGGAAAGAAATTAAAATCGTAGATCTAAAAACACAAAAAGTTCGCCGGTACCATAGTAACCAAATAATGGCCGCCATGTAATGATTCTTATATGTTTTCGGAGAATTTTTTCAGTGATACTCAAAAGATCATTATGGATACCTGAAAGGATTTATTCGCTCATTTATATGAGCGGACAATGTCTAATTTGCTATTTTATATAATTAGGAAAATGTGGAATAATATATGTGGTTGTTTTTGAAGAAGATTTTATATATTCACCCGCTACACTTAAATATATTCATTATCTGGATAGAAAAATATACAGATTGACGTTTCTGGACTATTACTTTAACTTATCAGTCAAAACATTTATCGGAAGCTATTTCTCTGTAAAGGCCGGTTGGTAGTTGGTCGGAACGGAAAAAGAAAAGGAAAGGAAGGCCAAAATTGTCTTCAGCGCCGTTTCTCGCGCATTCGTTTTGACGTAGTTCTGTTCTTTCTATCTCAATTGGATTTTTCCTCGGTTTGTATCCCATAAGTCGAGGAATAGGTTAGCCAATTCGATACCACATTCTAAATTATAATAAAAATACTATTACTTCGGCCAAGATTATTTTAAACTTTATGAAATATGGAAAAAGAATTTGGGGATGATTATTCCCCGTCTTCTCTATAACTTTAAAATATTCTCCAAACATGTTTCTCTCCGGATTTACTAAACAAATATAATTTATCTTTTTCTCGGCTAAATTTTTACCATATGTGGCTGAAGACCTCTTCTATCCATAGATGATAGCCACCATATTTCAAACAAGATTTCACCTAGATCGTGCGCATTCGTTCTTCGTTCCCTTCAACTACCAACGGCTAGACACGAGAAAGAAAAGAAACGGAAGGCGTTCCTTTCCTTTCGCTTTTCCATTCCGGCCAACTATGAACCGGCCTTAAGTACAAAAATCGGAACCAAAACCTCGATGCAGAAAGTAAAAGCTGTATATAATCCCAGTCTAGGTTTACAGTCTCCCTATCCAATTCAAGTTTTTCGTATGTTTCTCATTGACTATGTATTTGACGTCATTACATTCCCGGTACCAAACTATTAGATACGTTTTAATGTATTAATACGCGTGAGTGAAGAGGAAAGAGATGGCATTTTCTCACGTTGCCTCGAGTGACAAAATATCTAAATCCGGCGTTGGTAAACATCGACAATAAATTTGATAATTTGTTTAAATCCCTAGTCAAATTTTGATATTAAATCGGTAAGTGGATACGACTGTGGTTTTAATCAGATCTAACAAGTTATATATAGAATTATTAATTTTAAACAAAAAAATGAACAGATGATGAAGAAGGAACAGATTTTAGGCAAAAATTGTTTATGCTATTTAAATGGCCGCGAATCTTTTCTCGATATTTTTAAAACCGATATTAGTGGATGTAAATATTCGTTTGAACTGGGAATTTATTGATAAACAAACCGAAAATTTATGAATAAAATATTACTTTAATTAGTTTTTAAGAGATATGTTTCACGCACAAAGGAAAGTCGAAAACAGATAAACCCTTCCTATTTCATGCGAAACACGAATTTCAAATACGCGCTTAATGCGTTAAACATTATTAGAAGTTAGTAGAACATTTTGCCATCGATGTTTTATTTCAGAGTTTCGAATATAAAGCTACTTCGTTCATTCTAGTTTCGGTTTTTATTAATATTTTGTCCTATTTTTGGATTAATACAGTATTTTATTCTGCAATATCGATAAAACTGGTAATTCATCCCTCTACGCTTCGAAGTGCAGTATACTGAAAAAATATTTATTTCCATATCTATGGAAAACAGAGATAATTATATCATATATGGCAATTATTATATTAAATGTAGCGAATCTTTGATAAATTCGCCTCTATAAATACTGATACTGTATTTAATTTTTTTCGCTATTTTCTGGCCAACATCGAACAGTGATAGCGAAATGCCAGTTAACCAATTGGTGGACCTATATCGTCAAAAATTACTTATTTTATCCGATGCGAGGGGCAGCATTTTCACCAGTGATAATTGCTGTTTCGATAATCAGTAATCGTCGATTAAATGATTTAATAGATTTGATGATCCGTCGTATTACAACGTAACCGATAAAGAGTCTCGATTAAAATTAAAATGAAGTAGGTAGTGGCGTGTTTGCATTTTCAATCGAGAGATGGCGCCAGTTGCTAATCGATTTTATACCCAGCTTTACGGGCCACCATAGTATAGAGGACGGCTCCACCGTAGATGGGGATTGAATTAACCCACCACCCTCTCATACAGATTAAAAATATCGAGCCATGATATAATTTCTTTTGTATTTCTCTGATTTTAACAAGCATTATAATTACATCTTTGTTTATAAGCAAAAATATACGCCGACCAAAAGAATTTATGAATAAAAATATTATATAAAATACACTGATACTTTATACGATTTGTTTTACATATTCTATCCTCTAGGCCCTATAAATATTTAATAAATTATTAATCTCTAAGTTAATAAATTATAAAATTAATGATATTCACAATAGATTAGTTTAGCCGGGGAATTTTCCATCCGATTCGATTTTTTTGTTTTTTTTGTCAGCAGATGACGCCACTTTCCGCTCAGCAAGAGTAATAAGTGGCGGGGCGAAACAAGCCCTTCCACAAGCTACCCACCCCTGCGGAGGGTCAGCCGGATTGTGGAGGACGGGGATCGACGGGCCTGCCCCGGGCCCCATGATAAATATTTTCAAGGAGTGGGACCCGAGACTCGAACCCGGGTCCTCCAAAGTGGAAATCCGA
>WUQG02299935.1:0-19399 GCA_011317285.2 Androctonus mauritanicus | reverse complement strand
ATTTCAAAAAAGAAAATTTTAAATAATGACGCATAGTTTAGTACGTTAGTATTCTAGTATCCAATTCGTGGTCATATTTATAACCTTTGATCACAGGAGTAAATGCCCGGGGATATAATACTTCATTATATAATCCTATTAGGACCCTTTAGATCCATTATCATCATTTTTCCTATTTCCTTTTTACTCGACCACGCTCACGCCAAACATCTGGATTTCTACTTGTAGAAATTAGTAACAATTTGCTTAACTAAAAGGATATGAAGAAGTTAAGGAATTTCTTAAAAACACACATTTTATTTCAATTTGAAGTGGATAAAAAAAGAAAGGTTAAAAATACGCGCAACTTTCAGAAGATGAGAACATCGATGTTTAATTACAGTAGTGTCCGCCAGGGGGTGTTTCAGGCGCATATACCTGTCTACCTAATGACGGTCATTATCTGCTTTCCATTGACCGGACCTGCGTGTCAGCTTCCCATTAACACTCTAGTCCCGTTGTTAACGACACAACCCAAGAGTTGGTAAACAAGAGGAACATTTTTCTCCGATTTCTGACAGTTTCTATACACAGAATATAAGAGAATCGACGGTTTCTCTCCTCCTTCTTACCAAATTTTCTTTATTCATTTTTTCGTTTTCAAAAATTTTCTCAACTTTAGTAGCAATATCAATTGTTAAGATAGTTTACTTCCATTAGTTTAAAAGTTTCTGTAGAACTTTTTTAGACGGAAGAATTTTGAAAAAAAAGGCTTTTTTTTACCTTTTTTTTTGGTTCAGACACGCAGACTACTGTACGGTGCAACGTCTGTTTTGAATTAGGGCTACAGCTGACAGGTCGAATTCCCAGGAGATGGCTCCCTCGATCTCTCGCGACCTTTCACCTGTTTGACCCTTGTACGCAATGCCACGAAACAGAAGTGTGTTATTGATTATTATTGATAGCACGCTGTTCTTGACATCTATAATAACTAGTTGTTGGTACCTGAGGTTTCCACCGGACGCCCCCTGCGGGACGATCCCTAAAGGCGTTTAGGGGTTTATGGGGGCGGAAGGCGTGCCAGGCAGCTTCTTGTTCTTGGTATTTATCTGTATTATTTTTATCTAGGCATTCCACAAAGTTAAAATAAGCGTTTTTAATGTTACGTACGTTTAGAAACGCTAGCCCTATTTCCATGATAAATGTTTAGTTATTCGACGGCATTAGAGGAAAGTGCTTCTGTAATCGTCTACCATGAGACGGAAGGAAGGAAGAAAGAGCAACCCCGATGTAAAACAATTGGAAAAAAACCATTGAATCCAAATTCTTTCTAAAACATTAAGTTCCCGCGTACGTTGGCCCTGCCCCGGGCTAATCGTGACGAGGAACCCTGGGAATGGACAGCTCGTTGGTGTCGGGAAAGGATCACGATTTGGGACGTGAACCGGCTGACGTGGAGACACACCCTCCGAGGAAATGGCTTCGGAGCCCTCGGCCAGTGTGTGTGTGTGTGTCTTTCCGCTCGTCCCTCACTGCAAGGTGGAATTAATTAGATGCGCGCCAAAAACGGGCGGCTGTCAGACCGACTCCGAATTGTGGCCTAGGGTGAGGAAGAGCGACTCGCAACAGATATACCGACAGATAGTAAGTTAAGCCTAACACGAGTGCCGCTCGACTCCCAGCCGGAGACACGGACGTCACGCCGGCTGACAAGAGATAAGGAAAAGGGGCGAAGTCACCGGAGCGTGCGACGGGAAGCGGCGTCTCTCGATCTCTTAAGCCGATAAATGGTTGACTCTCGGCGTCCGGCCCCGCGTCCATCCGGGCCAAATTTCCTTAGGCATTGTAATTGGGTAGCATCCTCGGGCCCATATCTGTAGTCAGTGAAAACTCGTGTATACAACGGTCTATCTGTTAAATAATGGAAGCTATATTATGTAAATATACGAATAAAATCCGACTACCACACTACCAACTGTACGTAGTGCCTACTGTAATATGATTTTAATATATTATATTACGGAAAGTTCAATGCCTGAAGTGTACGAGGTACTTGAATAGTAGTAGATATTCGACCGAGAATGTCGCTCACTCGACAAAGTTTGTACGGAAGATTAAAGGTTGAACCGTTTTAAATTCGATCCATAAAAAAGTTTTGATCTATATAGGCTTAAGGGGAAGGGGAAACGGTGCGAGAGGTTTTTATTACTCAAATGCTCTAATTACTAAGCCGCCTTTTCCGGCGGAGCGCCGGGGGAACCGACAGATCGTTAAACAGATGCAAAGCCATCGATTCGGTGGCCCTCACCTTCTGCCGGCGGAGTTCATAATTATTGGGTAAGAAGTTCCCTCTTCCGGAGTATTAAAAAAAAAAAAAAGATGCGCCACTTCGCACCATTGACACTCGGCAGTTGGCCATTGTTTTTGATGCGAAAAAAAAGCGCGCGCCGCGCTGTTCCTCCGAGCGTGACGGATACGCGCGCGGGCTACCAATAGCGACACAATTTGGATTCTTAAAGAAGAGTCCAGGAACGGATCGGTGACAGACGCTTAAGACCTATCGCCGATATCGAGGGGAAACAGTTCGAGATGTCTTCTTTGATGTGCCGCGGATGTCGACAGTTAAGACGACTCGGCGCCGTCTCCGTTACTTCTGGGAAGCGTGGACTAGCGGTCACTCTGCACCCGAGCCACGCATCATCGAGATTCTGGAGACGGTCACTGTTTCCTTTTCGACTTCGACTCCGCTTAAATAGGTGTGGCTTTCTTCCCCGAAAAGATTTCTACACGTTTGCCCATTCGTTCTTTACATTTTTGGAAAAAAAAATGAACGACAGCTAGTCATAATATCTAAAATACGAGAATGTAAGTTAATAGAATATAATATAAAATCAAGGTCTAAATAAATCTTTTTATTCTGTCTACATAAATAATCCATTAGTTACCACATAAACCGGTGGATCGAAAAGTAAGAAATGAAAATAGAAACTAAAGAGATTCCCGGTTTTAAGAATGAGAAAGATATATTTTGTTAAACCCAATAATAAATGTTATTTTGGGAAACGAATAAGAAGGCGTGTAACGGCTGGACCTGGCTAAAAAAAGTGTGATGTGTAGGGTAGAGGCTACTTTTTGCCATCTTAGTGAAGTAAACCAAATGGTTACCGGTTAAATTCTTTTGGCGTGGAAATAAAGATGAGCATCAAAAAAGAATTATTTAAAAATTCGAAAGGAAAGATATTCATTTTTATTCCCATAAGTTTTGTGGGAATGGCAGCAGTGGGTATTCTTCCCACACAGATGCAGAAAAGTAAGCCGGAAAGAAAAACAAGCGAGAAGTATTCTTCTCCTCTCTCTCCCTTTCCTTATTAACGAAAACAAGACCGGCGGACGACCTTAATCAAACAACGATCGAAGTGCAAACAAAGACCAAAAGAGAAATGAAATATAAACACAACATAAGCGCTGTCTCGCTTTATTTCGCTTTGTCATCCGCTGTAGGAAATCCACCTATAGAGAGTCTGTCTTCACTCCGGGCGCCAATATCTGCCAAACTGCAATTCGAACCGAATCTCTTCAACTTGGCTGCTTACTTATCGAATTATAAGCCACTCGAAGTCGATGTTAATACCCAGCACATCTTCGAAAAATGGATCATTTTATTTTATTTTATTTTTTTGCTTCTAAACGCACGCGACGGAGGCAACCAGTTGTCCGTGTCCATTTTGTAATAACGACGTCAATTAGCTTTTTCATGTTAAATTAGCCGCGTTCCGTGTGGATGAGGAAGGTCGAACGTTCTCTGCAGCCGTCATTCTCGTCTCGGAAAACAACTGTTGACAAGACTACTACCCACTGCCGACTGTTTGTCGCAAACAACCTCCTGCTGTGAGGAACACTCCAGCTAATGCCGACAAGACGTTCGGTGCCAGTGGCTTGGCATTTCCAAACCCCGGGGTTTTGTTACTCGGATTTCGCAGAACTGGTGCCACTCATGTGTCCTATTAATTAGTTTTCCCAGCGGGAACTGCGAATTAGCATTTATATGTATACACCACGTATCGTCTCACTATATAACGTTTAACAATCTTTTAATCGTTAAAATCAAACATTATTCCATCGAAAGATAATTTATTTTTCCAGTCGTCGTGTGCTGCTACATACTGGTAGCTCTATGCATTTTCTATTGATATTTAATAAATTCCACGCTTTTACTTGGAAATTATACAGTAACCACGGACGGTATATATTAATAATATTCAAAAAAATATTATTAATGAGAACTAACCTATTTCGGTATCGATACGGTTTAGATTTAAGTCCAACAAAGAGCGAGTTTAATTGAAGTTGGCTCTCTCTCTCCATTCAACGGATCCTCCGAGTAGCCAGGAATGAAAAATATTCAGATAAAATACCTAAATTGTCTGGTGGAAGGTCTACTGTTATTAATTATAAAAAAATAACTCGAAATATTTTTATATTTTTGTCGTAATTTGTTGTTTACTGTATAGTACGCCATGTCGTGCGATAACTGTTTTGATTCGCTTACGTTAAAAAAGAAGCGTGAGACCTGACATTGCTAAACTCGACAAATCTTTAAACTTTATAAATCAGAATTTAAACAAAAGAATGGTGATAAAAGTGAAAATTTACCATTTTCTCTCTCTCTTTAATCATAATAATTATTCGTCGTTAAATATTCGATATTTTTATCGTTCTCCATTTTCTTACGAAACACCTTTTCCTAAATGCAATCGCGATCATATCTTATTTTAAGAAGGAGAAAAGGTAAGAGGAATGCGGTTTAAGACGACGATGAAGCGAAATTTTATCCAGTTATTACAAATAAAAAAAAAATTTTTTTTAAGATTAAAGGTATATAAATCAGACTGGCTATAAGAGTGACGTGTTAAGAGAAAGGAAAAAAAAAAAAAAAAATTCAGAATGATGTACAGTGGTTGCGTTATTAAGATCGTTTCGAAGATTGAAAAACTTCGAGCAATATTATATTAATATAAAATCAATCTAATAGTAAATTTATTTTTTGATAAATGATCATTTTCGGTAGCCCTTTTAGTAATTCAATTCTTGTCGAGATTATAACATCGATATTCTGCTATAAACCGCATCAACGAGCAGAGATAAACAAAGTAGGGATTTAAATAAATCGATTAACTAAATTCTTTGTTCGTTTGTATCATTTCAAATTTATCTATTTATTGTTTAGAATGGAATAAGGATGATTTTAATGTTTCTAACGTTCTATAAAAATAATACCGCATAGCATATATTTTATATACAGAACAGAAAATATATATATGATCAAAGATGCGATGATAAATCGATTAAAAATGCGACTTTGGAAGAAAATATTTTAATTCTTAAATATCATTTAAATAAAACCAAATAAGTGATTTTTTTTTTTTATAATTTAGGACGATCAAAAAATATATTATTTATTAATTAAAATAAAAAAAATTTGCCAAAAGCCACACAAAATTTATAATTAATCTAACCTTTACCTGGTAAAACTATCTATCGAAATGTAAGATAAAATATCGTACAAAATACTTTCCGCAAGAATTATTATTAAAAATTTAATATATTTATTTAAACATTACAGTACAGTAAGTAAGTTTATATTTTATTTTCATAAATTATTATTATTATTATTATTTGTATTTTACTACAGTAAAGGAGAATATATGTTTATAAATACAAGAGAGAGAGAGAGAGACAGTAACAAACTATATTTTCCGAAAAATGATGGCATTAATTAATTAACAAAGTTTATTAGATTCGGTGATTTGCATTCTAGGAATTTGGATTGGTTTGTGGTTTTCGGTTTCTTATTAATAAAGTTGTTAATTCTGCTCTGATAAGCTAATAAGATTTCTGTTAATTTTCATTATTTTATTTACTATAATCTATTTTTTGTAGAACGTTTAGGCCTATAAGAGATTTTAATTGTTACGTTTCTATGTTGAACGTAATTATACTCTTTCTAAATGGTATGATATCTGTAATGGTTTTGTTGTTCCCTAAGCAAAATAAACTTATAAATGCATAAATTATCGAAACGTTTCTATAATGTTTAATATACGAATTTTCCATAAAAAAATGAATGCTAAACGTTGAAAAAATTGTTTTAAAATGTATCGGATTAACTAGGTAAATTTAGTAAGTCGAATCGTATTTTATCGAGATTTCGAATTAATGAATTTATTTTTATTGATTTCGTCAGACGAGTTTCCAAATTTTTACAGTCGTCATCGGAAATTGAGAAGAGGATTATAAAAAAAAGGAAAAAAAAAAAAAACATTTTCCTCATCTTCTTCATTAAATACAGGAAAAGTTGCTTATAGGGAAGTAAAAAAGCTTTGTTTCTAAGACGGTGTGGTCTGTGCTGGAAAGTTTCCAAAGTAGATTTGCAAACTCCATTCTTCCGCCAATCCATTCATATAAAAGACGCGACCTTATTTCCTTACAGAAAGCAGATGGAGACGAAGCCGTAAGCTACATGACCACCATGACTACATTTTAAAATTACGCTCAACCTATTATAGTTGGCCAACTCCATTGGGACTCGGAACCGAAACTTGACTCTCGTTCTAATCTCGTGGAATCTCGTATTACTGTCTCTCTTCGAATGGTGTTTGTTAACCTCTGAAGTTGCCTAGCAACGTCGACTCTCTCTTCTTCCACATACTCTCTCTCATTGGCCCAAACTTTTGCGGTGTGGGGGACATAGTTAAGAGACAGACCGAAAGGTGGCGGCCTGATGCAGAGATGAGAATCCCAGTTATCGTCTCTGGCTTCAGTCGAGAGTGCACCTGCGAAAAAAAAATAAAATAAAATAAAAGACACTTTCAAAAATCGGCTCTTAATCCGTTAGAAAATCTAAGATTAAACGGCTTAACCAGCTTATAACTATCTTACCATAATTGATTCTCTACCGAGCACATTTTTTAAAGCCACCAATGGATTAAAAAATAAAAATAAAAAAATGCTGAATAGGAAAAATGGCGGCGGTAGAGGCGATAAGCGGAGTGTTCTATATACATTTCCACGGTTACAATTCGAAGTAAATTGATTTATCGAAAATGTTGTCGTAGCTAGACTTAGATTAAACCCTATTTACTTTCTTAAACCCTAATTAACCTATCGAATTGGAAATTCGTAATGTAGGTAGTTCAATCGAATTGGGCACTTCCCAATAATTTCTGTAACAATGATATTAAGAGAAAGGGCTGCCCCCGTATTGAACCGAATCTATCCAAACCGTCGTCCATTCAGTCTTTGATCCCACCTGGTTGTTCTCCCACGCACTTCAATCGATTTGTTTGAGACAAACTTAGCCGATGGTGTATTACTTCAACACGTAAGTTACCAGAAACGCGGTGGAGAGAGATAAGTACGTAACAATAAATGCGGTAGATTAATTGAGTGTCTGAGCACCGATGTTCGGAATTCGAGAAGTTTACTTTGTATCCAGAATTTCAACGATGTTTAGTCACTGGGAAGCTAAATCGGAATTCCCCAGCAAACAAGTAGTCAAATGAAGGCAGCTTGTAAAAATGTTAACTTCCACAGGTTATAAAGATCGAGTAAACACGTCGTCCCTAATTCTTCCTTCTATAAGAAACCGATCCGAAAATTCACCTTTTAAATCTAAAGATTTTTCTTCCACAATTTAAATTCTATATCTTTGTCCTTAATTATTCCACTTGTAAGTAATAGTATCTATGTTTTAATTATCGTTTTGCTATAATTTATGCCATTATGTCGGCTTAATGAATCCCGACAGGTATAAAGAAGGACTGACAGGAAACAGTGACCACGTGCCGTGAAACACCAACAAAAACAAAAAAAAAATCACAGAAAGTACAATTACGAAACTGGAACCGATAACCATGCTTTTTTTTTTTTACCTCCACCTGCCCCAACTAATTATACCTGCATGAAAACTATATGCATTGTCTCAATGTCCTTGAAATTTGTTTAATTCTAAATATAAAACCCGAGTCTATAGTGATCCATTTTCCTAATTTCATTACAAACGCAGACCGCCACCACCGAAAAAATATGTAAATAAGTCTAAGAGTCGGGAAGTTCTTAGGATACTGCTGTGCAGAATGACTTAGAAATAAGACGAAGAAAAAAAAAAAAAAGCTCATAGAGATGAAAAGAATTGAATGTTTACAAAACTGTGATTGAGACTTTTTAAGTGCGGCCTACATTGTTTAAGTAAATTGGTTTTTTTTATACTTTTTAAGTGTTTTCTCTTTATTAATAATTTATTTAATCAAAGTTGCTTTAATGTCTAAGATATTTTCAGATTTTTATGAATATCGCCTATGAGAAGAACTGTCTGTAAACAATCAAACTGGTGTAGAAGATCTTGTAATCAGTTTAGTACAATGTGAAATAGATATGATAAATAAAACTCGATTGGAACTTTCAGCTAATATAGTCACATGTTTATAGGATAAATCAGCTTTTATATATTAATGCTTCGCATTTGGATAATTGTTTATCTCAGATTCACAATGCAATACGAGTACTTATCTTCAAACTAAATAAATAAACAAGGTATTGTATACAGGAACATACTTTTTTTGCTTTTTTCAAAATTTTATGGTCGCTACATTTAATACAATAACGGATCAAGATATAATTCTTTGTATAGACTTTCTCGTATTCTTTATATTCCTTGTGTAAATTGTGCAAATTTAGCTAAAATCGGGTTGTAAACACACAGGTAATGCCAGTAATTTGAATGTCTACCATGGTGTTTGAAAATGAGCCTAAAAAAATACATTTTGCGATTTCTATCCCAGGTAATTTTTGAAAGGAATTTAAGTAGAAGTATTTCGTAAATTTGATTTTTCGATAGAATTATAACATTCATTTTATAAATGAATTTTCTCATAGAAAGCAGGTTAAAGTTTTCTTTTTTATCCATAACTAAAAGGCATTGTTGCAGAACATGTAACAACAAAGGATGGTCATTTCAGTTTGAACTCTCCTTTAAATCATTTCGGATGAGAATGACATTTCTGATCTCTTCACTTCATAATTTCTCTTTTATTTCAGATGCTGTAAGCGACTGATAGATAGCGTGACAAGAGACATTCTTTCTAGCTTACACCTTGTCGCGTGTTGGCTCGTGCGAACCAGAATGACAAACCGGACACTTCATTCGTCTCCGGCAGAACGAGCTTTGCCGCTCCAATCCTGCGGTCAGGAGGAGAAAAAAGTATGAAACAAAGCCTAACCCTCACGAGAAGCGGCGTTCCGTGACGCGCAGGATCTCGTGACGGGACGTCATTAATCACGCGTGACTCGACTCGAGCCGCGGGGATTAATACACCTTCTTCTCTCCTTCGCCTGGACAACCAGTGACAGATTGAGACGTCTCTGGTACTGTCGACTCTCCGCTGTCTCTGTTCTCAGACTTCTGGCTTTCTTCGTTTGATCTGCTGTCTCATTCACTTTCCTCACTTTCTTGTTGTCTGCGGTTTGTCGATCCATTTCTTATTCGTTCTTTGCAGGATTCACAATTCCTCTTATACTTCTCTATATCTCCGGCAGCTGAATTGCTTTCGTTTGATCACTAGATCGGAAAGTTTGATTCGTTCGATAATTTATCTCTTTGCAAACACTCGGCGGATATCAAAATCAGATGTTCGTGCCTGATTATTGGACGAGCAAATCTTTCCTTCTAACAAACCCTTTTCGCTATTTATATATTTGCTTATTATTAATCACTTTTTAGAACTTCATAAATCCAACCAATAGATGCACAACTTTTTTTTTTCTCTTCTCTCTTCTCTTCATTTATTTTAAAAAGACACGGTGAATGAATAAAGACAAATTTGATAAATATTAATGAACTTCTTTTTTTTTTATTATTAATATTTTTAACTTTTAACAGGTTTAATAGAACAACTTATGATTGAGTTCTATGGCAGAAGGTTAAAAGAATTGTTTTATGATGTAAGTTATGATGGATGCAATCGCCTAGTTAATATATTCTAAGCTCAACTATAACCAAAATTTGTCATAAACGATAACTGATTGCTGTTATTACAGCCACTAATGGATGTCTTAAATGCTAAACTTTAGACCTGTAATTTTCTTTTCTTTTCTTCCTTATTTTTTTTTTATTTTTTTTTTTAAATCACGATTTATTTTCATTCTTCGATACTTGGCACATTTTTACTTTTCTGTATACAAAGTGTTACGTTTCCGTTGATAAATTTTTAAAAAAAGGAAGAAAAAAAAAAAGTCGATACCGGATAAAAGCGCATTAAACTTAAAAAAAAAAAAAAACAATTATCCTTTGATCGCTTATAAAATTAAAAACATAAAGGTGTTTGAAGATACGAATATAATAAATTAAAATGTCTGTTAATACATTTTAATTTTTGAATAATTAATTATAATTATTAATAATGTTTTCTAGAATGTAGCGAGAGGACAGAAGCGCATTTTTACCTTCCGAGTATGTAATTTTGTTAAATCCGAACCTTGTTGATTCAGATAAACATAAAAAAAAAAAAAGTTTCTTGTCTTTCTAATGACGGTTTAAGTTACTAATAAGTGGTAATCGGAAATTTGGTTTAGAAAAATATTGTTCGAAGTCAAAGGTCGTAAGGAAAAATCATCGAAGACAACTTTTATTAACAATCAAGAATAAAGCCATCAAATCATTTTTAATAATAATAAATTTTTGTAAGATAAAAATTCAAAGTTGTTCTCTGCATTTTATGATAAAGTGTTTAAATTATTATTATTTGATGATATATTTACTCTTTGTTTATTTACGCATTTCGACTACTGTAAAAGAATAATGTTACCTTTACGGCAAGAACGTTTAAATCTGTGTAGCATTTTTGCTTCCGATTATTTTGTATATATGGAAAAATGATGGTGACACCCAATATCCAACAGTGATAGCTCTATCGGATGAATTTGCAGGACCATCTTTCAAAACCGGTAAAAAACACATAAAAAAAAAGAAAAAAATCAAGCTTAAGAAGGAAATTAATGGAGTTTCCATCATTGAGAAGGCGTCGCCTACCAATATACAAGTAGACCTATAATTCGGAAGAAAAATCCTGTTATTTTTTTTTTTTTCTTCTTTTTTCTTTCTAGCAGCACGTCCAAATCAATCGTTGCCCGGTTCACTGGTTTGGTTTTGGCTGTTCTCACGATCACCTCAACCTTCATTTGGCGCGATGCCAGCTTCGGTGCTGCGATCCACACTCTGGACGGATTGTTTAACGCTGAGTCAACAATAATAGAATGAATGTAAGAGAGCAATGTTGATTCTTATATGAATTATGAATTTTCAACTGACTAGAATAAATCAACGAACAACTTTATGAATTATTTTTGTAAAATGCTTGGCAATTGATTATTTTAAAGCTAGAATTTTAATCTACACTCTCTCTAAGCTTCAAAAGGTTGTATAGAGATATTAATTTACTTGATAATTCTTGTTTACTGTTGATCAAATACTTACATCGCATTCTCAACGTGGAATTGGATAATTACGATGCACAATTTTCTGTAAGCAAAAATGTAGTATGTATAAATTATAATGAAATTTTTTGCAAATCTTATGCCATTTTTCATAACAGCAAAGTCGATAATTATATTTAATTTGATTTAATATTATTATTATTCTTTTGCAGATTTTACTCCAAAATGGTATCAGGAATTTTTTGTAGACCTATACGATGTAGTTTACTATATAAAAAAGAAGCTATTAAACAGTTTCATCTATATTTGATCCGATTAATTTTTCGAATAATTCTTAAAATTCATCGAATATGACGTTGATATCCGAACATTTGTCTTTCTTTCTTCTCAACTTACCATATAAAAAATAAACGTTTTTTATATGGTAACATACTGTAGGACAAAAAGTGGATACTGTAGGACAAAATACGCTTTTTGTCCTACAGTAAATTATTATTAAGATTATTCTAGCATCGAAGATCATTTAAAAATTAATTTCTTTTATAAGTAGTATAACTTTATAAATCGATAATTTTTTAACCAGTTTCTGAATCCGATTCATCTCCGATGACAAAAAAATTTCTCATATTTACATTTCTTTTTTTGTTTTTTTTTTTTACAATAATACAAGAATAAAAAGAGATTTTTGCAATTTTAACGATCCGACGAAAACTGTTTGATATCTGATGCATTATCTTGTTCGATGCTAGATGTTCACCTTGCTCAACAAGACGGAGGAACGAAAAATCAGTAAGATCAATGGTTATTTAAGATCAGAAAAATAAAAATAAAATTATGCTTAAAACTTCGATCTAGTTTATAAACTCGAATTTCTAAAATCGCCTTCATTTAGTCGCTTGTACGTAAAAAAATATCAGCGTGAGGCATTTACTTTTCAAGCAAAGAATTCTGGTAAATAATGCCATAATATGACACCTTTGATACGATCTGATAGATATTAGGCAGAAGTTTTCCGAGTAAATTATTCTAATAAATATAGACTAATATCTTTCCACGTATTTTATCCCAGTTGCCAACAACTTTTAACAAACAAAATACTCAATTATAAATATAACGTAATCAAATTATCCATTTATACCGTGAGCATGAACTATAAGTATCTTCCTTGGCGGATACGTGACTCATTATTTTGAATTAAACATTATTAAATCGGTGTGTGGCAGATAGAATGTTTATTAAATACAAAAATAACACAATAATAGTCAAAATATGTTGTCCATTGTTGGAAAGTAAGTAATAAAAGCCCTTTTCTTAAGCTGGTTGTTCTTTTCCTTCTCATTTTTACTTTAAGCGAAATAGATCAAGTAATGTGGGTCATTTTTCTTGATCCGTGTTTTCCTCATCCGAGTAGCCTAAGTGAACACTGCCTGTATTGTCGAATGTAAAGTTCCTAATAAAGATATTTTCCTTTCCTTTAACTTCTAACTATTCTATTTAATATAGAAATATAACAATCGATAGAGATGATAATGCTTCCATTGGATTTATTTTCTGCTACTTAAAATGTCTTATTAACACAACACTGGTTTGCTTTATTCATTATTTATAATTTTTCCCCATCTCCTCTATTGTGCGCTTTAATTTTTTTGTAAATAAAACAATATAAGTTTAGCTATAATTATTTTTATCTTACATAAATTAGTAATATTTAATAAATCTTAATTTTCTGCATCAAACGTTGGACGAAATAATCAAAACAGATGATATATAATATATGGTGGTTTTGTTGGAATTATCTTATACTCAAGAAAGTAGCTACGAAGTGTCCATTGTGAGAAAAAATATTTTTAAATCAAGCAAAAGAACAGTTTGTATTAATAACTATATCAAAATTAAAAAACAAAAAGCTGAAAATTACAATTAGACTTATAAACGGAATGCAAAAAATCAAAGTCTAAGGTATCAACTAAGAGGTTCCACCATAGATGTCGTAATTCTTTGCATTTTCAGTTTTTATAATTTATATAAAGATTAATATTGATAATTTTTGGATTATATTGTCATTAATTAGTATAGTTTCTCTATAATAATAGTGTATCCAATTTTTTAGAGTTATTTCCTCAGAATTTTCAAGATTACAAATATCCTATTGGACTGAAACGTTCTGTCTTATGTATCTCAAGTTCATTCTATATAATTAATTATTTGAGCTTTAAAAGTTAAAAAAAGAAATTATAACAAGAGTTATAAGAAGAAGTAAAAAGAATGTTTTCTTCATATGTCAACCATTTTGGAATAGCTGAAGCTACGAGAATGAAATCAAAATTTATGGAGATTAGATAACCTAAAATGACACGATATATATTATTGAATTTCATAAAAATCTATCAATTTATTCAAAAATTATTATAAGACAAAAATGTATATAGATAAACCGATAATATGACTATCTTAAGTTTCACATTTTTAAACGCAAATTTGACATCTGTAAGTTTAAATTTCTATAATTTTAACAAAGTACAGTATGTTTTAACAATATCGACAAAATTTTTAAAAGATTCCTTCCGTGTAATTCTAGATTTTACAAAATTATATAAGTTATATATAAAAAAATCTTTTTTTATGTAGTATTTTTATTGCTTTTTTTCCTTTACATATTCTTTTTTTTTCAAGTTTTTATTTGGCATTCAGAGTAACTTTTAAAACTTAATCTTGTTTATTACCATTGCACAATCGAAGAACTCGAGTCGAAAGTAAAACTTGTTGTGCAAAAATTAAATTTAGAATTTTATTTATCTACAAGCACTATCTCTCATTTATTTATTCCAGAAAAATTGGATAATACTTCATAAATTTTTAATAAATAAACATCGAGTATTTACTGATCTTGTACTCCAAACAGTTTTTTTTTTTTTTTTTTTTAATTTAAGATAATCAAAAAGAGTTATTTTAAAATAAAGTATATATTTTTTTTTAATTTTTTTTTTTCAAAAATTTGATAGGTTAGTCACACATCAAGTTTTTTCTATAAGACGAAAGTTGAGTACTGTTTGCAATTTTAATTTGTATCTCTGTTTATTAGTTTCTCTCTCTTTTTTTTTTCTGCACAGAATGAAATGGTTGTATCATAAATATATATTTTTGTTTTCTTTTTTTTAGTGCTGCTGCTACTACTACTACTACTACTACTACTAATAATAATAATAATAATAATAATAAAATTAATTTTAGACAAAATACAAAATACAGTGGTTGACATTTAACTTGAATGGAAAATTAGTTGTCTAGTTATATCAACACGACTGTTGATATCATTCTTCATCAGTTACGATGTTTGTTAATTGAAAAAAATTTTTTAAAAATTGAGGGGGGAAAAAATATATAATATAAATTAAAAATTTCTCTTAACTTGAAACTGTTAACTGTTTCTGAAATGCTACTTTTAATCACGAAAATTTTAAATAAAATAAGGAAATATTAATACAAAAAAATGGAAAAAAATTAAATAATCGCTTATTAAATTCTGCTATAACTTGTAAATACTTATATTATATAAAATAAATCATTCTTCCCAACTGGCTTATTGATTTAAATTATAATAAATCGAAGAGTGGCGCATTTATAATCTTTTAATACATTCGTGTCTCAGATTTATTGGTATTTTGATGAATTTTATAGTAATCTATCGGAAAATTTTCTATTAAAAAAGTGCAATGGCCTTAACCTAAATTTAGTCCAACCTGTAGGTTATTAGATATATAATTAATCATTGGTTCTATCTAAGACGTTAACCGCCTATTAATAGGATAATTGGAAGAAGATGGCCCAGCGGGAAGACCATCTAGGAATGATTGCAAAAAAAAAAAAAAAAAGAAGAAGAAGAAGAATTATGCCTCTAGAAGGAAGCTTTTCTTATAGGAAAGATCATTGAAAAAAATTTCAGTGTTCAGTATTTCGTTTGAATAATTTATGAAGATCTCTTTACTAGAGATTAACTGATCTATCTATACAATTGATATCTAAAGATGGACGAACAAATCTATCGCCATAGATTCCACTTGTTACAATGATTTGTTGGTTGTAGGACTTAACAGAAGGACGATTGATTCTTGTTAAATATTGGATTTTAATGAAATCCCGAAATAAACCGTTTAAATTTATCTGGAGATTTTCAATTTACAGAAATCGTCGTTGCATCGATTTTTGTACAAATATCGAAATTAAAGTTTTCGTATTTCAAATAATAGTAAACAATTTTTTTTTCCATAAATTAATACCAATATAATGTTTAATCATAAATCTGATGATAAAAAAAAAAAAAAATCGAATTAACAGTATAAAGTTATTTATATATATGAAAGAAACACAAAAATTAGTGTGGATAGATTAATTTCCTAGAAGGCCTATAAATATATACGCCTTTATATCAGAAAAATTTATAGTATCAAATAATTCGAAGTCAAAAATAATTTATATCAAATCTAATTTAAATATATTCCTATTGAGATTTAAGAGTTTTCTTTTTCTTCTTTTTTTTCATGTTTTTGAAATACACTAAAAACATATACTGTAACTTATATATATATAGGCTAGTACCGCGTATCGTTAGATGGAACCAAGGTAGAAAACATTGGAATTGGAATCCTTACAAGTAACTTTTATATTAACAACCTAAATCAGAATAAATTAGAGTTCAATTTTGAAACTTCTACAAATAATCAAAGTAATGGCAACAGGATGTCCCCGAGGATGAATCGTCATTAATTACTTTCTTATTCAGAGATGTTTTCCTACAGTTTCATTGAACAGGAAGAAAAAGTTTCTTTCCAGTTTCTTATTCTTCTTAAGAAAAAAAAAAAATCAATCATTTTTTTTATCATAAACAAACAACTCCTACCTATACTGTATTTTTATTTAGACATTTTTTTTTTTAAATTTTCAATCTACTTTATTTAAAGTACACGAATAATCTATTCTATAAAAATCAAAAGAATAATAACCGAATTCGATATCTTATAATCGATTATTTAATGACATAATTAAATAAATTAGTTATCAAACCAAACTAAATTTAATAAGTATAACTTAAATTCTAAATTCTATAATTTAATTTTTTCGAGGATTGCGACTATTTAAAGGAGTTATACTGTAGCCTATTGTCTGACTATTTATTTTTATTAAAAAGTTGTACACACCATAAGAGATTATTATTAATATTATTATTTTCTGTTTTCTGAAAAATTATTAATTA
This sequence comes from Androctonus mauritanicus, assembly GCA_011317285.2. Taxonomy (NCBI): domain Eukaryota; kingdom Metazoa; phylum Arthropoda; class Arachnida; order Scorpiones; family Buthidae; genus Androctonus; species Androctonus mauritanicus. The sequence goes on along the minus strand of WUQG02299935.1, from coordinate 2,679 downwards.
AAATAAATCAGAAATACATTAACTTATATGATTTTCATATGATTCAAACAATATTTTCTTACTTTCTAAACTAGCTTTTATGATATAAAATATGCTCAATTCTGTTAAAATTTCCTAATAAAAATATTAAGTCCACTTTTGCATTTATTAGAAAGTTATACAACCTAATAAAATTAATTACTGTAGATCCCTTTGTTGATAATATAACAGATCAACCGAAAAAACTTTAAATTTCGAAATTCTTACATAGTAGTCTGCTTAAAAAATAAAAAAAAATATACTGTAGTATATATAAAATATCCGTTTATGAAAATATCGAAATTTTATAAATATCTCCTAGTCTAACTAACATTTAATTCTCATTCATCAGACTACTTTTCTTCCTGGTTCACCGAGTGCTATGTAAATTTATCACGGTTTATATCAATAAAAAGAAAAACCAGCAAAAAAAAAAAAAAAAAATTCTACCTGATTTACATAATTTTTTTTTTTCGTTCTAAAGAAAAACTTTAAAAACGAAAAAAAATAATCTTTTCTTTTCTTTTATATACTAAGGCCTATCGGTAATCATAGTCGATGTGGAGAAAAATAAACTAAAACGTAAATTTAGTGTGTATATGTTTTCTTTTATTAATTATATGATAATTTTACGGTTATTATTAATTGGGATTATTCTAAATAAAGGTTATATACTAAGGTAATTCAATTTTACCATCCACTAAGCTGGCGGCCAACCGTCACGCTTCATCGCAGTTCAAAGTCTAGGAGCGATTGGCTTGGAATGGCCCCAGTTCCGATAAAACCGGACCTTGAAAAATACAACCGATTTTTCCTTAAAAAAAAAAAGAAGAAAAACCGAAATATTATCAAATGGTTCCTTTATTTATACAAACAGTATCAAAATTAGAAAGCGGTTAATGATACTCAACCCTTTTAATTTTCGTCTACCACGTGTCGTTTTCCCTATCGTTCTTAGCTTAGAATATTGATAACGGTTAGTCAATATATAATGAATGTAACCAGCAGAATTGTCATAATACATTTTCGATTCCTCTACCTCTATGAATTTATTCAATTTTAACTAATAAAAATTCTATTTATATCAATTTTATCTTAATTGTAGTGTCCTGTAATCGATGACTCGTCTAGTTTTTCTTAGACCTTTTCTTGGAATTTGAACATTACCGAGTAAAACATTCCTAGAATTTTATTCACATAATGTTTAAATCGTCTATTTTCTACTTGCTTAAACTGAACGTAAAACTAAACAGTGTGTGTGTGTGTGTGTGTTTAATTAACAGAAGATTATAAATATCCTGTTAATAAATAACCTTTTAACACTTTTTAAAATTTGACAGCTGTGCTTTGAAATTGCTCGTATAAACAATAAACAGATTTTAACAATTTGATCTTTATCTGTAGAACTAACTGACAGGCCAAACAAACAAAAATTTTGTCAACAGAGATGGTAACCGGTTACTACTGCTTGGCCACATGAGAGAGATAATTGGACTACTGTATTCGCAGGTTCACAGATTTTGTTATCGGTGTAACACTTTTAAAGTTTCAAATAATCTTAAATGGAGTTTTACGGTTCATTATCGCGAAATATTCTACTTAAATAATCGAAGAAGAAAAGAGGAAGAAGAAGAAAGGAATGCAGAACGTAAAAATGAGAAGTGCGAACGGAAAAAATGAGGTTCGTTCTTGTTATGAGCTTTAGGCCGCCTACGTAGTGGATATGATTTGAGGGGTTGTCGGCGTGTGGTCGGCAGCTTTTCGCTACGCTCCAGCAGCTTCAGTTGTCAGTCACACAACGATGGACACGTGGTATTTATAGCAGTGGAGGTCATAGCCTATTCACCCTTTGAGGTCACCGATTGACCTTAGGATTGACCTCCAGCCGTTAGACTTTGGGTCTTTCTTTTCCTCCCCCTCCATTGTTAGACTTTCAACTGTCCGTCACAAATGTCAGAATAATTTTAAGACGCATATTCTTCTCGCATCGATTCGAAACGTTACTTTTGTGGTTTAAAACAAACTTTTTCCGTTTTCGCTCCGAGCGTATTTTTCTCCAACGGGATCGAATTTTTAAAAACGCTAAAAATCGATTTAATCCCTTATGAATTTTAACTGTTCGATTTAAAAAATGTTAGCCTAAATAAAATGGCATTTTTTTTATTTTTCTTTATATCATAAATGCATAGAAAGTAAATTTGCGAATTAAAACCGAACGCGTCTTTTCGTTAATTCAACTCGTGTAAAATTTAAAAAAATAATAATAATACAAACTAGACTAAAAACTTACCATAAGCGTGACGTAGTAATCACGTGAGATTTCCCCGCCTCGCTCTGACGTCACAGCCCGAAGGCCGAAAGACGCAGAAGCGACTCTAGCGAACTGTTGGAGATCCGGCAGCAAAGAGTTGACACCAAATCCCGCCTCCCGGTTGCCATACCGACGCTTGACGGACGGAGGCCAAGCTCCTCCTCTCAGGCCCAACGTCCAACAAAACAGGGGATAGTGTGACAAGCTGTGGGATCGCGGCTACCCGCTCTCCCTCAGCCGGTCGTGTAGCGGCAGAAAACAGCATTCACCGTTATCGTGTGCATGCGTTGGAAGACTCTTAGAGACAAGATTCACCTGGCCTCTCGCAACATGTCAGCCGGTAGGACTAG
>WUQG02299824.1:4728-19399 GCA_011317285.2 Androctonus mauritanicus | reverse complement strand
GTTCCAGAGAATGCCCGAGTAAAACAGTGATGCTTTCTGTCATTTTTAGTCACAAAAAACCCAGGCACGTCGCTACCAAAATTGTGAGTCGTCGCTCTATTTCTGGTCTCGACAATGTTTCTACTGTTGTATCGTGTTTATGTCTCTTTGGTCGCCAATCCGACACAATAGATTCCCAGCTACATCTATTGTCTCTTTTCAGTTCCCAGAATAAACTCTGGCGATACACCGTGACATAAGCCCGACTCAATTTTTTTTTCGTTTTTTTTATGCGACGGTGGGGGTGGTCGACCATTTATCAGAGGAGTTTCTCACAAAAATCATGCAAAGAATTGAAAAGAAGCGTTTCCAGATAAGGAAATAGAGAGAAATTCCCAAAATCGCAAAACGTTTTTTGTACAGGTTAAGGAGAATGACCCATGGAAATATTTGGCTGGTTAAAAACCGCAAATCGTTTCGTAAACATGAGAATTTATTTTCAGATCTTTTTTAATTGCCAACCAGTCCTTGGTATTCCGACTTCCTGTTTATTTCGTTGTGATTCAACGTGTGAATCATTAGATCAAAGGGCATATCATTTCTCAAAACATTAGAATTTTTTTTTTTAAACATTATTTTACTCGTTATCGCTAGAATCAATTCAATCCATAAACAAGCTGCTTATCTCAATCCTTGCTAAATTCCAAGCCTCTCAGGTAAAATTTAAAACCATTCTCTCATATTTGAACTGTATTCCGAAAAAATTCCTCTATATATCCTTAATCATCCTTTCGCGTTATGAGGACGAGGACTGTGCTGTTCTTGACCTATTCTCACTCAATGTATAAACTTACTGTCAGAATATTTAGGAGAGTTATCTTTATCCTGATAGATTTTTTTTTTTGCTGTATCCATAACATCACCATCGATGACTTTGCATATTGTTACAGTTAATCCACTGATTAAACAACCGGTTTTCTATCGATTAAAATATTTAGGGAAAGATAATTCGGTTTGAAATCCATCAAAATAAACAAACAAACGCAAATACTTTATATAAATTGAGAGAAAATATTTGATAAGTTAATAATCCTTATTTCAACTATGTATCAGGAGGATCAGTAAACCATCCATTTGATTTTAATAAAATCCATCGGAATACGTCGTAGAGCCGCGGCACTTTTTAATCCCAAACTGTTAAAAGCGTCATAAAAACTAGGTTTGGATGCCCTTACTTAAGGGATCTGTGTAACCCACCAATCTCCATTTCCTCGCTGCTAGCGACATCTGGCGACAGTAAAACAGAATTGTTATCCAGACACCAACATATTCCAGTTCGGAAAGTAATTTTTTTGAACTCAACAGAAGTTTATTCCGACTATTCTAAAGATACCTCTTTATCTATAAACAAAACGATAACTTTCTAGTTAACCGTTTCATATTTACGTTCGCAAAATGGGAAAAAACAGTCTTCTTGCATAATTCGATAAACTAGATAACTTTGCAAAGGGAAAAAACCTACAAAATAAAAAGCAGGAAGAAATTTATATCTCGCCAAATTTAGTTTTACAAAGCGTGTTTTTCTGACTGAATCGACTTGCAATTTATTCTAACAAAACCTTTGTGATTCAAATTTACAACCAGAGGCCTCTACGTAAATACCGGGCGTATGCTAAAATGTTAACTTTTGGTTATTCTGAAAAGGTATGCAAGCGAGAAAATCTTAGGTAGAACTAGCGAGGAGAACTTAAGATTTTTAAACGCATTTCGGTTTTCTGCGGAGAAAACATTACAAGAAAACATAGCAAAACTCTTTCACACGCCCTAATACTTAAAATGGTACCCGATAAAGTAAAATAAATGCTGAAAACGTTCAAACAAAACCTTATCTCTTTTATTTGTTTGAATTTCGATGACAATAACGTATGAATAAAGGGTTGCGCCGTATTAATCTGTAACAGTCTTCAACTGGTACCAATATACCTCCATCAGAAAGCCATTTAACATAATTCAGTATACTCGTAAATAAACTTGTTTGATATTTTACATTATTTAATTCAATATTGGAAGAAGATAAATACAGCAGAAACATTATTTACATGACATAATATGTTTGTGCAGAGGCAATTTTAAAACTAACGACCACATATTCAATAAGCTTTTTTTTCATTACCTGACATTTTGTAATATTTTTCCAGTGGTGCTACTCCAAATTTATAATGGTACTTTTATTATTATGTCAGGAAACTTTACAGTATCGTAAATGGAAACGATGGTAAACCTTGAACTGTATGATTTTATGCACGCAATTCGCATCTAAACTAATTGTTTATTATGTTTAATATTCTCATAGAACTTTTTAAAAAATGTCTTTACACTCTCTCCTTTACTCTACAACAAATACAGAAGTTAAATTTGAGTTATTTATTATACGAAATTGTATAAACCGACGGGTTAACTGTTTGTAATGAAGCCATCTCTTGTATCGTCGTCACAGAATGCAAACCTTAAACTGTTAGAAATGCTATTCTTCTGTTCAGTTATCGAGATATTTATTCTATTATTGTTAGTTTTAACCTCATACAGATCTATTTTTATATTTTTAGATGAATCTACATGCTTTAAAAGTTTAAAAATTTCGCTACTATAACGTTATCGGTATAGGATGCGATCCGAGTTGAGGAATCAAAAATCGATTCCGATTGTTAGAGGTACAAAAATACGCAATTAATTACTAATCTTAACAATCTTTCCAAAGATGATTAAAGTAGTTAGATATTTTAGATTGAGTGACAACTCAATGCTGGATAAATGTCAAGATCGATTCGTAGTTAATCCCTATTCTTCCCTCCCATTGAGAAGTCTTTATACCCTCCAGCGAAGAAAACCGGTATCCTTCTTTTTCAAAAGGTAAGGGACGTCAGCGTGATAATAACCATCACACTAATCTGTTGTATTTTATGGTTAAAAAAAAAAAAAAAAAATCGACTTTTCGCTGCCGATACGCATCTTACGCGCGAAGTCGCTGGTCGCTTCTTAACGAATTTATCTCGGAAGAGGAGATAGAGTCTGTTATTTCTGTCGTTAATCAATCCCTATTTTGCTAGTCGCTATCTCGAAATTAACCATTGTGACCGGAAATTTCGTTTTGCGCTAAAAATAACTCTTCTGTTCGCATTTGTAGCTTCGATGGTTGAAAATGTCACATCCGAAAATAGTTCTTTATTAATAATTTCCATCGAAAAACAATCGAGACAGTTAAAAAATAGCATAATAACGTGACTGAAGAACGAACGACGTTCCTTGAAGTTATTTTAATATTTAAATGAATCGCAAATTCGCTGATTAATTGCTTTTAATCGAAGTTTTAACTTTCGGATTAATTGCCTGATTGAAGACAAAATTATTTAGGTGCTTCAGATTAGCGATATTCACCCTAAGTAGATGTACTCCCGAAAGTAGGTCTGTTAAAGATTATCTCCAGAGATATTTTACCATTCGACTATAAAAATTCGACAGACAATCAACGAAAGAAGATAATAATATGCAATATGTCGTAATTAAACAGAGGAAAAAAAAACGCAAAATAAAAAAAGTAGCGATCTAATCTGGATTTAATATATATCAATATATGACAAGATTACATGGGAAACACGATCAAAAACGAATGAAGACAATGCTTAATCACGATTACTGTTCAGTATTAGAGATTAACGATTGATAACTGATTAATTATAAAATCGCTAATTTAGTGAATTAAATTGGTTATATCATTTTTACGCTTTCATTTTTACTTTAAAAAAATAATGTCGTTCTAAATTATTGAAAATCGCTTCGTTTGCAACTTTTAGCCACTAAAGAAAAGCAAAATTATATGCTTATATCTCTTTATCTTAAATACTTCTCTAGAAGTTTAATTTTGTTTACGGTTTATAGTGCGACTGGATTAAAGTTTATTACGTTAAAATGATTAATTTGATCGCGACAGTGTTTTTTTTTCTCCGATTTTTATGAAAATTTCGATCAACCAGAAGAAGAACAAAAGCGTCCATCCGTGTTATCGCTTGTAAGCTTATGCTCGTTTGTCTCACAGATGGGACAACGATAATTGTGCTCTCTACTCCATCTCTTCGACATATCATTTCTCTTCTCCCCGAATAATCGAGTCCCGATTATGTGTAGTATCTACGTTAACCACGGGCATCAAAGCTAGTCGGGAATATGGTCTTAATGTTTTTAGTCATTTTTTAAGAAACGTGTTAAACGTAGTGAGGAATTTACGCCTGTTTTTTTTTTCTATGTTTTCAGAGACAATTTGCATTTTTAAAAATAATTTTTTTTTATATTGAAACTAATCGATTTTTAGTATTGCAATTAAATATGAATTAATCGAACGAATAATCGTGATTATAAAATTATCATCTTTACAATCGTTGAGAGTTTACTCTGCCAAATTTTGTCTTCTCAATAAATAAAATAAAATATCAAGGATTATTGAGATAAAAAGTGAAATAATTCAAATCTATCTTATATATATATCCATATATAGTTTGGAGAATGGAATTTTGAAGCTAAAACGAAACAGAACTTTATCATTAATTTTTTATTTTTTTTTTTTGGCGAAATTTATGCCAGAAAATAAAGAAATAATGACGATAATACATTCATGAAAATGTTTTAATAATTTATTAAATATTTACCGAATCTGTCGTTAGATATTAATTGTTAATTGCTAAGAATGGTACCTGCAGCTGTCTTAGATTGATAAGTTGATTTTGTTTTTGGTCTCTGACCAAGATTCCTTTTTTATTTTTATTTCGGTTCTTCTTTTGTTTAATGTCTATTAATTAATTATTTTGTTTTTATTATTATTATTTCTTTTGAAAGGGCATAAATTGTTTTACATTGTATAAACCGAAACAATTAGCGAGGCATTCTTCAGTCATTAATCAGACTTAGCTTCAGTCTGTAATTAAGAAAGATGCCCCGAGTGTTGAGTCGCTTTCTTTAAGTAATAACGAATTGTCTTCGAATAAATATGCAAAAATTTATTCAATATAAGTAATTTTTATTATTATTATTATTATTAAGGAATAAACGCCCTTTACTATCCGTAAGAGTACAAGAGAACGATAACAAAGTAACAGAAATAGAAACCATTATAATGCAGTTAGGAGGAAGCAAATGTTAATTTCATAATTGTCAGGGATAACGAATATTTATTTATTTATTGTGGTGCCTTATAGCGATCACGAAGCTTCCAGTCGAAGAATTGCAAGCAGAGGTTTTTCCTCTGTTTGCAATTCTTCCATCTAACACGAGCCGCTGATCTATATCGCATACATATTTATAACTATAAACGCTAATTACAAATGTATCCAAAATTATAGAAGCTGTATACTATGCAATCTTTAAAGATCTCGTAAATCTCTTAGTTTGCAACCAATTTTGATGGGTAGGCAATGAATCGGTAGGCTGTCAGTTAGTTTAACACGAGTATTAACCAGTTAGTTAATATGGGTTCTGTAAATTTTGTTTTTTCTTTTTTTTAAGTAAATACTTTGTCTGTTGAAAATTCTATTATTTTTGCATAAAGTTGACGAAATTAATCCTTTGAGAAGTGTACACTGTTGTCCAAAATGTCACCTTAAATTAATCGTAAGATTTAACAATAAAGAATTATTAAAGATGAAGAAAAATCGTGTTAATTAAATATTATAAATAAAAGTTAATCATTTATTAGTTTCTAGCACCTGTATTGTATAAAGTAGCGATACTATGAGACACATTTTTTTGTCTGTCGCTCTTGTATTAATTATCTGTGTTCAGCTAAAATATAGCAATTGCAGTAGTTCCTGCGACGTTTTTATTGGTTTTATTAATGATAATCACTTATATGGGCACCAAAATATAGAGGACAACGATTTTCAATCAGGAAAAATTAATAAAAGCAGAATTATTATTGAATTGCAATCCGATAAAATTTTTAAATATTTTTAATTCTCGCAACTCTTCTACCGAGTACCGCCGCTATAAAGAAAACATTTAAGATGTAATATTAGTAACGTTAATTAATTTTTTCCAGCTTATTGTTTTTTTTCAGTAATTAGAAACATTGTTTAAAAATTAATTATAAAATTTATCATGTTTCAACGATAAATTGTTTGTTAATGTGGAAATCTTGTTATCTTTCTGACAATCCGTCCTGAAAATCTTTCTGTTGAAGCGAAAAAAAAGGCGAATTGTATGCAGTTTTTTCTACTTCACTCCGGAAGAAATTGAAAAAATATTAAGTAAAGTAAATATTTTTTTGCCAGCTTCATTTCACGCTCTATTTATAATTGCCCTTTGCAAATTGGAAGGTTTTTTGCAATTGGTGAAAAAAAAACCAACTGAGAGGGCGTCTAATTCCTGTTTAAGAAATTCGCTCGCTGTGCCATCTGTTGTCATATTCTGTACCAAATCGAACCTTTTCGTCAATAGAGCCCACCGGAGACGTAATAAAAATTTTCCCATCAGGCAGTTAGAAAATAGAATCTCGTAGACGGGTCTCTTATTTGCATACGAGAATTCAGTTATTTTCTCTACCGATAAAGTAACGAATTTTCGAGTACGGCTTTTCCGAATTAAGAATGTTATGATTTATATCTCTGATCAAGAAAATTATTGACAAACAGGCATACAATGACATCAGGACGAACAAGCGGTTTCCTAGCATGCGGTAGGTCTCCAGGGTCAAGCTTATCTCGCGCCTCAGCTTTGCTTTTTCTTAGGAACATGATAAAAAAAAGGAAAGCATTCCTCTGTTCGGAGATGTCTCTTTTAGTAACGCCTTCTTTTGATACGTAAGGAAGTCTTAAAACCCAGGCGACTACCGATCAGTGCAACTCTCTGGTAATGACTTCTGTATGACATCGGTGCTTGACCCGATCTACTTTACTCTGACAACCACCTGCTGTCGGTAGGCACCTGTATCTTGGGAGAGCCAGATGGTACGCTGTTGTCTGCTGGTTTTTTTTTGTCTCCAGCGTTCGGTTAAGAACCGTCGTTCTCATTAACAGGTAGTAATTCGAAGCACCTGTTGCAAAGTATCCTGGAAACGCGTGCCGTTCCTAATAAGGAACGAGCAATTCATTTAAAATGGAGTTTATGTCGACCACCCTTTCTTTTGCTCTTTGGATACAACTTGTAATTATCTGGTTCTTCTCGAAAGTCAACCGGCCGATCCCAGAGGAGTTTTCGTGCTAAAGGCCGATGAGGGGTCACGACTCCGGAAATGACGGGGTTGGCTGCTTTTCGGGATTTCTTCCGATTTCTGAAGTCGTAGATCAAGGGTAGAATCACGAAAGGTGGGTTTCACTTCTGCAGAGTAATTGCGGATGTGTGGGTCGGCAGATAGGGGGCTTTCTTTATCTCCTTTTTGTCTCTGGCTGCCTACAGTTGTAAATATCGGTTAATGTGTCAGTTGGCCGCTTCCTCTCCTAGCACCGGCCGACAGGAAATTGGTGTTGGACCACCACCACCTCCAAATAGTTTAATTGCGAACCAGCGGAGGGGTTGAATGCTACGCAACTTCCTGCTCTCCCTCTCTCCCACACTTTAAACCCAATGGTTTATAGTAGATCCTGCAAGTTTCAACATTGTTAACGACATGACCATTCGCATTCTAACGAAAGGAAAGGAACAGACTATCACAATCAATCTCTTCGACCTATCCCAACTAATCCGAAAACACAAGATTTGTGCATAAATATACTTTTATCTGGTTTCCGACACACGATCCAAATTGGATCACTTGATGGAAGAGTATCCTATCTGGAGGATTATTTATCCATTTTTGCCCTGATATATGTCTGTTTGCAACAGATTCTGGAATCTATCAGTAACGATTTCTATTATTATCATCTCTGATCAGACAAAATGTATAAAATTACTTTGCCAATCATTCGACAATCTTTCACTTGGTGAAAGCGCATTTGGAACTCCTTTTTGTTCTTTCTAATGACGTTAGAGTTAAAAAATCCAAATTTTTAGAGTCTGAAATGTATGCTATTTAAGTCATCTTATTAATGTAGAACACAATGAAATTTTAGCGAATTTAACACATTAGAAATTACTTGATTAAGATAATAAAATAATTCCTAAAAACATTTAAAGATTTATTTTTATGTTGTTTAATTATTGTGGCTAATTAATCTCTTCTGGAGACCACAAAATTTTTAAATATTTCTCTAAATTCTGAAGTCGTAAATCTTACTTGAATTTATTTATTTAAACAGATTTAGTACGATAAATAGACAAGTTCAGACAGGAAGTTTAAAGATTTTTATACTAAAATATATTTATTTTCATTTATTTTTTTTATAAAAAAAGGATTAAAATTTAATAAAAAATAACTTTTTTTATATATATATTTAGTATTTAATTTATATTTAATAAAAATTTTTAAATTCATATAAAATTTTAAGTGGTACACTGAATTCAGTTTAAATTATTATAGTCGTAAAGGATGTTGATAAATTTATAAATTTTATAGAAAATACCCGTGAATCTTTAGCAATAATAAATTTTTCAGCAACTCAAAGTGTCAATTCCTTTTTATATTTACACATATCCTCACACACCTGCGACAGTATTATTTTCGGCTTTTAACGAAGAAAAAAAATAACAGTCTTGTGCCTATCTATAGCAACGAAGAATTCCCAGTATCTTATATCGTTTTAGCCGAGAAAATAACCAAATCTTTGTCTTGGGAGGAATGTTTAAGATTAATTATTTAAAACTTGTTCAATCGCCTTTTTTATAATATTTAAAATATATAAATGATTTGTTCTCTACGCTTTACCGTTCTTAATTATTACTAAAAATAAAGCGATTATAATTAATTTCCATAGGAATTTATCCGTTCTGAATATTAAAACTGTGCCTATAATAGGTAATGTTAATAATGTCCTTATCTTTTAACGTTATTGAAAGATAAAATACACACGAGAGGCAACTGGAGCCCGAGGGCTTTGCTCCATTGATTTATGATCACTCGTAAATTTCCACATATTTTTCTTTAATTTCGTTTGATTAATATGATTATCATTGCAAAATATAGTTCTACTTTTGCCGTATTTTTTTTCTATATTAGATAATATAGAAATTTCTTTGGAGACAAAACGATTTTTTTTTTATTTTTCAATTTCCGATGTAACGTTTAATAAATTGAATGTTGGGCTATATTGTTTTACCATAGTTTAGCTGTATACGGATAAAAAAAAAAAGTTAAATCGATAATTAGATATTTCTGAAGGAAAATCAATGGCGAACTCTCAAGCTGTAACCGACATAAAGCCATACTAAATTTTTCAAGAACTGGAAAATGTTTCATATTCGATTATTTTCTTAAAAATTTAAGTTTGAGTATGAGTGCGATATTTTTTTTTATTTATTTATGTTGCTAAGTTTAAAACAAGATCCTTATTTCGGATATATTTATCGTATTCCTTTCGTGTAGAAGATATTTTAAATCTAATTTTATGAGAAACAAACTTCAAATTGAAAAATCATGTTCGGAGAATAAAGAAAGGATGTTCAAAGTGTACAAAATATACATTTAACTTATCGTGCGTTAATTTCCTTTAAGAATGTCCTTATTCCATTTAATCATTTGTTAAAATTAAACGGTTTTATCATTTTGTTTAAGCAGAATGATGAATTATAGCACCTAAAGATTGATGGATTAGATTTCGAAAGAAAAAACATGTCTGAGAAAATTAACTAAAGGTAAATTTAAAATGGAATTATGAAATCTTTCTTCTACAAGATCTTTAAAATAAGATTTTGATGTTATACTGTATACCAGCAGAGCTGTATACCGTAATTTACAACTATTAAACTTCAAAATCGAAATGATGTTTTCCTGATCATTTTCATGCATTTTAAATCGAAGTGATGCTTTCATGATCATTTTTATGCATTTTAAATAGAAGTGATGTTTCCTGATCATTTTCATGCATTTTAAAATCGAAATGATGCTTTCCTGATCATTTTCATGCATTTTAAATCGAAGTGATGCTTTCCTGATCATTTTCATGCATTTTAAATCGAAGTGATGCTTTCACGATCACTTTCATGCATTTCAGAATCGAAGCTTTCCTGATCATTTTCGAGCATTATTTTTTTCAGTGAATTTTAATTTTTCTTGATCATTTTCATACATTTTATACATTAAAAAAATATTTTACTTTCGAATCTCAAACTGTTTAGATTGGAAATCTTTTAATTCTAGGCACGCATAGTGAATAAACGAAATTCAACTAAGCGTTCAGTTCTAATGCTTCTTCTAAAATCCAACTGCGATTTCTTAGTACTAAAATAGCAACGGTCGACGTAGCATACGATCGATCGATCTTTTCTTTTCCTTTCAAATCTGAGATTTGTTTAACTCGATCTGCTAATCTGCAGAAAGAGCGATCAACTTCGCATCTTTCAGATCATACAAATTTCCTATTGCTACGCAATCAGGAATTTGCAGACTGGTGGATCAATTTCTATAATGTCAGAAAGTAAAAAAAGATCGGCCTGAACTATTTCCAGAACAGCAAAAGATGGTAGATATTTTTTTAGAAACAAAGCAACTCCTCCGCATCTCCAATATTTTGTTGCCACCCTAAGGCAGGGAGAAGGAAAATATAGAGTCATATTTCCAATTTCTAGCTAGCACGCTCCATTGATCGTCTAGGCAAGTTCAAAAGGAACTTATCTCTCTGGACGCTTCTCTCTATCCTAAATCTTTGACTTTGTTGCCGATTCGAGCGGAAACAGATTGATCAGAATGAAAGGCGACCGTTCGTACTACTTTCTGGTATTTTTCCCTTTCCCGCCAGTTCACCCCTTTTCGTTTTTTTTAAATGTTGAAAAATAAGGCGACAGACGAACAATTCCTGTTTTCCGGTCGAGTAAATGAAAAGGGAGAAACCGTTAAGTTGGAAGAATGTCAGCAGAAACTTTTCTAATTTCCTGAAATCCGTCTGGGTGTGGATTCCTGGATGATTCGACTGAACCAATTGTGGAGAGCTTGCACCGTCTTGCCACTTGACTGAACTCGCCTCTATAACTGTCTTGTCCATCTGACCAATCAAAGGCGCTGTTCTTCAATCTTCAATGGCATGTATGTTCGTCGCTTGGACGTCTTACTTACAAACTTCACCATATTTCTTCGTTAGACGCTCCGAAGTCTATTGATGAATAGTCCACTTATCCACATTGTGCGGATCCGTAAACTGGCATCTGTCACGAAGCAGCGGCTGTCTCTACTTATCCATTATCAAGTTTCGGGAGTATTTTAACCATCCAATTCTATGATTGCACCATTTTTCTTCTGAAGCCGAGGGTTTGCACGGGTCGGGATTTGTTGAATTTTTCCTCCTCTCAGATGTTTAAAAAGCCAATTGTAAAGTTGAGGGAGGGTGGTAACCACGCCTCGATCGCAGATTGGTGGCTTCTCTTTAAATTCCGTCGAGTGAAATTGCAAAAACCCCCAGAGATGGGGGAAGTTGGTGGATGCACTTCTAATCGGATCGATGAATGGTTGGGCGCGTGTAATTTCTGTTAAAGTTGGTTTCGGCCGAGCTGTATCGGGGGGAGGAGTCTACCAGGCAGGGGAGGTTTTTTACAAAAATCGATGATCGTCTACCAATCTCCAATCTTAAAGCGGAATGAGTTCTCTAGAGAGGAGGTCGATCGAAGTCACACACAGACCGTTTCATTCGGCTGTTTTCCAGTTTTGATGTTGAATTATTTTCCAAAATTCTTTTTCGTTCTTTATCCAGCGGGTTGTGTATTGTTCTTCGAACATTTTACTCCAGACAAAATGCGCCTAGCAAACGTGTAATAATCGTAAAATGAAAATTCCAATTCTAAAAAAAACACTTAAGATTTTATTTTTTCCGCTATCGTCTGAAAATTTACCATAAAGACTTTTACGATTTGACGCAACAACTTTTGTGCAAGAACCTGAATTCTGGCAATGCGATTACTTCCACTTGGAACGGAGTTCTGATCACGTGGTCTACTTGACTTCTCAAAGACCATTCCGTTTTATGTCTGTTGATAAGGGAAGCGAATAAGATGGGGGTGGGAACGTCATAAGGCCGTGAAACTGTTGCAATGAAACTAACAGCCTTCTGCAGATTCGTGTGGGTGAAACAGCTGGCAAACCAGCGCAGAAGACAGATTATCTGTTGTCCGGACCCGCACCTTCTTACTCCGATCGATACGTATACTAGTGCCTATTTTCCAGGTAGGCATCCATCCGTTGGAGGCTGAAAATTACTTTTGCAAACTGTAACTCATCGTCGTATGCTGGCCCTGCGGCCAATTGATGTCGCCAGATTATTCTTCGCATCTTCTGTTCGATAAACCTAGTCGCATTCGAAAAAGATAAAGTTAGAAAAAGATAACATTAAGAAAAAGGTTCGAATTTTCTGCCGGATCGGACGTTTTACTGGCTTTGATTGGCGTAAAACTTTTACCCTCTGCTTGTTATCCGACGGAGATCAAGCTGTCACTGAGGATTGAAGAAGAATAGGTCTATTTAGCCATAAATCGTAATATAAATCTCGGATAGAAACAATTACCTGGTCAGTAGATCCAGCAAAAGACACGAATCCATTTTATTATTTGATACTACCTCGGGAAATTAAGATCGTTGTAGGTTAGATGCTAGAAAAGTAACAAATAAAGATAGGCGACAAGTGCAACAACCAGCACGTGGGTTTACACGTGCCTCAACTCACCCAAATCTGAGAACAGGGGAAGCAAAGAAAAGAAAAAAAAGAACTCATGCTCCCTACCAGGCCAGTTTTTTTCTCCCATCAGACAGGTAGCCACGTGAGGGACAGGTGAATAAAAGAAGGCCCATCACCTTTTTTCTTTTTTTTTGAGGAGGGCAATTGGGGAGTTTTTGTGGCCTTTCTACCGCCAATTTTGGTAGATCAAATTATAAAAGTAATTTATATCCAAGCGTCTCTCCCGAAAAACCATCTCTATCATTTTTAATACGACACGAAAAGGACAAAAATTATAATATCGGACAGGTTATGTAACAAATCGTGTAATTTATATAGGTTCGTGACGTTTTCGTGGTTCATCACTCTAGACAGTAACATGCAGGGCGGAACACTTCTATGTATAAATTATGTGACTATCGACCGGATCGCGTGTCCCGCTTTTAAGTACAAAGTCAGCTACTTAACAACGGGGTTCGACGCAAAAAAACGTCTAACTTGATGGAGGATATATTTTCGGTCTTTTAATAAATAAAATACTCCTTGGCATATATTTATTATTCTCGTGTCTTTCCGTCTTCATTGGAAATTTCAGGGTACGCGTAATATACAACTGCAAAAATATGGCGTCTTTTCTTCTTTCACTTAAAAATCTTCTGTTTCTTGTGCGCGATTCGCGTATGGTTCTTCACAAAGCATTTGTTCGAATCGATATATAAGTTCAGAATGTATATTCGTGACATATCTAATCAAATATCACTAATCGAATTAATTTTTATGCAGAATTATAGCGGCAGATGTCTGTTGTCTGCGAATTTTCCGGATTCTGTGAACCGATGGGATGACATTCAGATTTGTCGCGCAAAATAAATCGAAGAGCAACTCTAATAATTGTTATTTACTTCTCCTCGTTAAGGTACAATAAATAAAGCAATAAAACACTCCATATACTAACCAAATAACTAACTAGTGTCTGAGCCAGTCTAAAAACCGAATTTCAGGATGATAGAAATGTAGGGTGGATATACGTTTCGTTGCTAGTAATAAAGAACGAATTTAAGCAGGAAATGTTCATAGGCTCACACGAAATTGAGCTTTTCCCCCAAGTCGAACGAATATGCGTGGGTGGCGATTGGGTGACTTATAAGCTGAAGTGGTTTTTCTTCAATAAAGATTTGGGCGATGACGATAAAGCAAAGTTTGTGTCACCACTCAGCTTGCTGCCAGTGTCCAAATTGATTGACTCAAGGATAAGTTTGTTAACCCGAAAGTGGAACAGCAAAAGCTGGATCTTGTTAGCCCTACTTATCTGGGCTAGATGATGCTCCAGGCCAATACGAACCACTTCTGGATCATTGTTTAAAAGGTTAGAACAAAGATGCTTCTTTTGGAAAGCAGAAATAACGGTAATTTTACGATTGTAAAAAATGTATAATAATAAAAGACTAACAGTTTCCTGTGGCATTTATTTATCTCCAACTTTTTCTTTTATCGAACCCGTTACTATACATCTAAAGATACATTTTCTGCTATGATAAAATAAATCTTAAAATCAGGATTTCTGGAACAAATTTTGTTGATGTTACTGAATTCAGAGGAAAAAAAAATATATTCTTTTGCACATGAAACAAATTTTAAACATTGAAATGCTTGTTTAAATAAAAGAAACTAATAAGAAACTGCCGTTTCCTTAATAATTCTGAAAGAGTACTGTGTGAGAAATAGATGGAGTAAAGAGTCCAAATGAAATTCTGCAGCAGCTTCATCCCCTAATCCCTCTCGGCCTAGACAAAAGAAGCTTTTTTTTTGGTGGGAGGCAACAAGGTGAAACAGAGAGACGCATTTTATTGAGAGGGACATTGACGAGAAAGATGTAAGACGTGATTTGAGGATCGATATCCAGAGCGAGCCGGCTG
>WUQG02299823.1:0-48234 GCA_011317285.2 Androctonus mauritanicus | reverse complement strand
CTTAAAAACTTTTTATACGAAACACCATATATAAAGTATTTAAGGTCAAATAACAACAGTATTTGAGTTACAAATGAAACTTATGTATGAATTATGTTCATAATTAGAGGAATACATAAATATGATTAACATATTTTAAATTGTATGAAAGTAAATTTTACATTACTTCAAAATTTAAAGTATTAATTAGATTATTTAGATATAAAAATAAAAAATTTTAAATATACTACTTAATGCAAGCACCTGTTTAAAATTTTATAAAATTAGCTAATATGTGAGAAAATAAAAAATAAATGCTTAAGTTCAATACAAATAACTGTAAAGAGTTTTAATTTAAAATATTTAAAACTCTTTTCAGTTATTCATATTGAATTTTAGCTAATTCATATTAGCTAATTTGTAAAATTTTAAATTGATGCTTACATTATTTTTTTTGTGGTAAGTATATTTAAACTTTTTTTGACATATAAATAATTATAATAGTAATATGCTCAATAAAATTACAGGTATTTCTTGGTTTATGCAAATAATTGGAATTGAAATGTTTCACGTAACCTGGTATAAGTCAGCAAAATAATTTTTTATCGAAAAATCTGAATAACTTTCTAAATTAGGTGGACTACAGTAATTGCATTTTCACAACTTTATGATACAATATTGTTCCTGACTAAGAAACAATGTAGCATGTAACTATAGGCCTATCATATTAGTAATGTGATACCTAAACTCAACAAACAATATATAAAACAAATAAATCAAGTAGCATTCATTTTTAAATTTTGTAAACTAACATCTTTTCACTTGTAACTTTCAAATACAAGTAAATGTTTGTGCTTCATCTCTAAAAAAAACGTAAAATTATGGAAATATTTTATTTAAAATTGAATTTATGAAAATCAGATATTTTCACTTCTGTTTAATGTTTCCACTGTTACATCATAAACAAAACCTAGATAATTAATTGAAAAATTAAAGCTTTTAATACAGCATAAAGAAATAAAGACCTGTTTTCTTATATTTCTTTGTATAAGAGACAAGAAAATGAAATGGAAAATTATAATAGTAATTATAGAATATATTAGCACTATATAGAAATTTTATATGGTGCTCTCAAGTATACAATATTATCTATGAACACTATTAAATTATATTGCACTTAGAGCAATCA
Organism: Androctonus mauritanicus; assembly: GCA_011317285.2. Taxonomy (NCBI): domain Eukaryota; kingdom Metazoa; phylum Arthropoda; class Arachnida; order Scorpiones; family Buthidae; genus Androctonus; species Androctonus mauritanicus. Next base: position 47,066 of record WUQG02299823.1, on the reverse strand, counting down.
ACTAGATTTGCCATATAGAAATATTTTGACTTTCAAACCAGAGAACCCAGGATTGAATTAGGATCCCACTCCTTGAATAATTTAAGTGAGGGATCTGGGCTTGGCTGATTTGTCCTTATCTTCTATAGTCTGGCTGACCTCCACAGATAGGGTTGCCACCTCTCCGGGTTTGACCCGGAGACTCCGGGTTTTAGTGTGTTATCTCCGGGCTCCGGGTTTAATTATTATTTCTCCGGGTTGTGTTAGTAAAACTGAATATGTACAAAATTATATGCAGACTGTCGCGTATATCTCGTGTACCGTGTACAGAATAGCTAGCGCGGTGGTCAGTGGCTTAACGACCTATCGTCGTCTGATGTTTTCACTGAATTACCAAAACTTGTTGATAAGATTCTATCGATACCTATAAGTAATGCAAACGTGGAACGAATTTTTTCGATTATGGGAAATACTTGGACAGACAACCGTAACATAATGCGGATTGAGCTGGTAAAAGCAGAATTATGCATAAAACTTAATTTTGACATGAGCTGTTGAGAATTTTATGAATTCATAAAAATACCAGAAAATGCCGATCTTGTAAAGGCTGCGATGTCAAACAGGAAATATACATGGAAAAATCTACATAAATAAATTATTTATTATACTTATACTATTTTGCATATTGCATATTTTTCTTCTTATTTACCTGTTTTTATTTTATACGTAAATTGTTAAATTGGTTTTTTATTATTTATATGCATTGTAACTACTCTGTGATCATTAGAATTGTATTTAATTTGTAGGAATGTGAATTTTGAATTTGTTAATTTATATAAATAAAAAAATTGCATATGTATGCATGTATGTGTTTTTGGGGGGTTTTTTAGTCATCGTCTCCGGGCGAGACTTACAAGTTAGTTCTAAGGTGGCAACCCTAGTAACTACCAGAATGTTAATTTCTGTTATGCTGTTATACGCGATACAAAAATTAGAATTATTAATTCTTTTATACGAGAGCCATTGTAAAGGATATTAAGATCATTATGCATCAACTAAAATTTCTTCTAAATATAATAATTGTTGCTTTACAGTTAGTTAATGGAACGTATCTCACGCAGAGTGCAGTATTGTTTATTTTTTAAGTATTATATAATGCCAGATAAATTTGCATCTGTTACTTGCATCGCTAGCCAAGTATACCTAATGAGATTGTTGCGAAATGTGCTTTTTAATCCGCCGAACGTTACGAAAATGAATGGTTTCCTTTGTACCTACCGCATTTAGTCATGTTTAAAGTGAAGTGCTTAATAACCAGTTTAATATGAAAACAACGATTAGTCATATATTAATATTGTTATTTACATTAACTATATTATTATTCATAAAATTAACAACCATATGTTAGTAATATATGATTGTTCTCTTTGTAATTCTGAAGCATAGTCATCCATGAGCATAGTTTATAATTCTATAAATATTTAGTTACAGTAATTAACGCTCTTACTAAATATTTAGGAATTATATTAATCTTTTGCTATTAAACTATTTTATTTTAAAATTTTATTCGTGTAATTATTTAACGAAGGTAACATTGATATTCACAGACTAGACTAATCGAATAATTATCTTACGGAATAATAATAATAAAAGAAAATGATAGTATAAAAATTGGATTATTCCTGCATTTCCGTCTAGAAATTATCCCATCAGCTCTTGATGAAACTTTGTAGGAATATTGAGAGTAATCAGTAGAGTATAGCTGTTCATCGGCTGAATGGCTGCGTGATAAAGCACCGCTTTATCACAGTTCAATTCCAGTTCTCAAAATCCTAGATTTTTCAAGAGAATCCGGGTCCGGCTCATTAAATTTCATCTTTTACCCGGTAGTGACCCCATCGTGAAGTGGGCGGCTCGTAGTGACATTGGAATGCCTCGCCATTTAATACATCCGGTTGGAACGCAATGTACAAAATAACAAAGACAAAATTATAGTTGTCCATTATCAATTTTCCAAAGGATTTATGGAGTTCTGCGCTATGTTAAAACCTATAGAAAAGCTTACGATGCTAAAACTAATGGTTATTAGTTAATGCAGATCGATATATCATGTGATGACTTTATTATTTTGATAACATCGGGATTAAAATGTTGTTCTTAATATAGATCCAAAAGTTAAATTATTACCGCTACTGAAAATAATATATTATTTATATTGCATATAGGTACTGGTTTTGGGTATAAATTAGTATTGTATATTAGCATGAATTTTCTTTATTCCGATTTCTGATTCCTTTTTATATAAATGTATGCAGTTATCGAAATCATATTCTTGAGAAGTATTGGCTCTACTGCAGTTTCCAAATAAAGCGTGCAATTTGATTTAAGGGCGTTTATATTTTGATAAAAAAAATTTTACTCGGAACTTGTTTGTAAATGTAATGTAATATTGGTAGATAAAGTCATTATTTTGACAATTCTTCCTACAATTTTTTTCTTTCTCTCTAATAAAATAAATTAATTCGGGAAGCATTCAACTAAGCCAAATCATTTGTTTTTGTCGTTTTATTTCATTTTTCTATTTTATCTAAGTGAATGTTACAGCAAGCGCAATTCTTATTTCATGTACAGTATATTTTATTTCATATTATTTAAAATGCAACTTAAATGAATTAAAACGGCAAACTACCACTTTATTGATAACTGGAGTGAATAATAGTAATATGAGTGATAAACGTTTCATTTTATTATCATAGAAGATTTTCATTGATTTATGTGATGATGCAATTTCGCATGCATATGATTAATATAACTTCCTGAAAAACAATCCACGAGCCGAGTTGTTTACATAAAAATAACTCATATAATTTCAATTTTTTTTCTTTGTTTATTTTCTATATTGCTCTCAGAATTTCCATTCGGGCCTTTCGATATTTTTAAGGTGCTGTTATTACTCAATAAATAAAGAAGTTTCGATATAATTCTTAAATTAAAGCAATATTTTGAAATTTAAAAACAGTAATATTTTGAAATTTTTTGAATTTCCATATGATTATCTTAGGGAAAGTTGAATGGAAACTTCCTAATATCTGAGTGTTTTCCGCGATGAAAACATACTGTGCTTTCAATCTGGAAGTTCTGAGTTCAATTTCCAGGCCTTCAGATTGAAAGAGCAGAAGTTTTTTAGAAGAGGAATCCGTGTCCTGCCTATTTAATTCCATTTCCTCCTGATGGCTGACCTCTAATGATATGGGCTGCCCGTGTTGGACACTGCATTGTCCCACCGCTTAGATCAATTCTACCAACTTATTCACTTAGATCAATTTCCACCGCTTTACCGACTACACCACTGTGTTTTCACTCTGGAAGATCAGAGTTCAATTCCCAGATTCCCTCTTCCAGATTTTTCAGGAGGATCCAGAGCTCAGCTCGTTTAACCCCATTCTCCACTTGAGGTGTAGGCGGTCTGTGATGGTATGGAAATATCCGGTCTCTTAGTATTCCCCGAATGGAGAGCGGCATAAAACCACACAGGAAAAAACAGCGTTAAGCTCTACAGAAAAATATCTGGATGTAGAGTATTATGGAGCAATAATAATAAAAGAAAATGATAGCATAAAAGAGTTTGCTATTACTATACTGTTTTGTCATGCCTCATTATCAAATGCCCAGCCTTAATAATATTAATTAGTCGACTAATGTTTTGGAAAATCATAATGGACAATTATATCGCTTTCCTGAACATGCATATCAAGTTTCATAAAAATCAGTTGAGATGACTGATTCTTTATGAAAATAAATAATTCTTTGAAGACGTCGGCCACGTGGTAAAGTAGATGCTTATAATCTTACAGACCCGGGTTTAATTCCAGATTCCACATCTCCAGTTTGCTAGAAAAGTATGTATAGCTTTCCATTGAAATCCTTCAATCTTTCGATCGGTTCCAACAAAGAACGTCAAAATAGCTATATTAACGTCAAGAAATTATTGTTTTGAATTATTATTCCAAAAACATTTTGTTTTAATGGGTTGATTATTTTTGTAAAAGTTACGGATTTTTAAAATATAAAAAAGTATAAAGAGGGTTTGTGTTGTCAAAAAATATTTCTCGGAAATATTTTGTCAACACCGACAAGCACTTTAACTAGTGTTCAATAAAAAAAAATTTACAGATTGCTCTATCATATATTTGATGTTGTTCTTAAAATGCATTATTATTATTTACATTGGGACAATCCTAGATTCTAGGATAAAGGCCAATTCATAATTCGTCGGAACAGAAAAGGAAAAGGAAAGAACGTCAAAGTTATGTTCTACGCAACATTTCGTTGTGGTTGTCTTCCTTCTATCGCAATCTTTTCCGATTAAGGAAGAAGGAAGAAAACAGCTGACAGCATAAATTTTTTCTTTGTTGGCATCCGCTGACACAGAAAGTTTGAAAGTGTTTTCAAACTTTCTGTGTCAGCGCCCCCTTTTTTTCATAAAGATTTGGTACGCCCCCTCATTTTCATAACAGTCTAATTTTATAAATACTTTCCACTTACAATTTAATATTATAAAACAATATACCATATTTTGTATAAATAAAGTTCTTATACATAAAATATATATATATTATGGTGTAATAATTTTTAATATAATTAAACAAATCTTACAAAAAAAAACAAAAAATAGAATACATGTTTAATACATTATATTTAATGCGATGGGTGGGCTGGTTTTTCGGCACAAATTCTCTAAAATCGGGTGTCATGGAAGATATCGCTATTCGCAATTTTTTTCGATTACTAAACGAGATCGATATTTTGTCTTTAAAATAGCTACAGTAGAAAGTTTCTGGATATATGTACCGTATTTATATTCTCTTCGAAATTATTAAAGGAATATATACAACTTTTTTCACTATATATGTCGCTAATCGTAACTAATGTTTGCCTCTATCGATACGTGATAGCCGCCATATCTCAAACAAGAGTCGAGATGGAACATGTGCATTCTTTCTTCATTCCGTTCAACTATGAATCGGCCTTAAGTCATTTATGGGAAAATATGCTAACTTTTCTACGAGTCTAATAGCATAAATTGCTCGACAATCATAAATATTACAGATAGCTACACATCAATTTAAATTATTCACTATTTCCATTCAAAGCTTGTTAAAATTTCACTGTATTTTGAATAAAATGCTAATGTAAAAATCATCAAAAATTTTAAAATCATTCCTGATCAAGTTAGATAAATTTATAAATAGAAAAAGTTAAAACATGAATATTGTTAAAATTTTTTGTGCCGGTAATAATCGACATTTTCAATATTTATAATCTAAGAAAAAAAATGATTTGAATCCTCTCGCCATTAAAGAATGGAGAAGTTTTTTTGTAAAAGTGTTACGTGCAGAATTTATCTAGAAAAAAATTGTGTAAGGATTTTTATTCTTAATATAAGTTACTATTTTAAAAAAAAAATGAAGTAACGTTATGATTCTACCTGTTATGGGTCATATTCTTCGAAAATTGCAAAATAATTTAAATTTCTATTTGCACGTATCGAAATTTTACAATTTAGAAAATTTTATTTATGGTAGAGATAAGAAAGACAATTGAGATATTTCTATTTTTGTTTACAATAGTATATAAATCAAAAATTTATTTGCATTTTATAAAATATTTCATCCAAATTTTTACACGAAACATATCTTGTTCTCATTATAGAACTAGTTTCAGTAATTAGGTTATATTTGATTTTCATCTAAAATTATAAAAAAAAATATTCGACATAAATCAAATATTGACATAATCATAGGTTAATAAGATTATAAAAGATAAATTTAAGATTGAAACTTAAATAATTTTATAATATTAAAGTTAAATAAGCACTTCAAAGTGTTCATTTCCGACAATTGACTTCTAGCACAGCATCAATATTTGGATTCTGTACTAAAGATTTAGTAAGTTTTAAATTTTTGTTAGTAAATGTTTAACTCTGGGTCGATTCATTGCTAATAACTTTTTTTTATAACAACTGAATTAATTTTAATTAATAACAGAAACAAAGCTATAAATAACTTTTCAAAATGATTTCTACTTGAATTTCTCACGTTATTTATAACACACTCGTATTCGCTTTCCTTACGAATTAAGATCTTCAGTGCGATAGATGAAAATTAAAACTTATTAACGATATCTTATTACTTTAAAGGTAAGATTATTAAAATCAATTAAAGAAAGAATTTTAAATATGTTTATATAAATTATATAAACGATAATGAACGTAGAAAATTATCATATTCAGAAATATCAATAATTAACGTTTATTTTAATTAAAATTTAATAGCGATACTGAGACATAGAATTGAAATGTAAAGAATTAAATAACGTCCATGAAAAAGCTAATATTGAATTAAAAAATTCGGATTTATTTTTAATTAACCAGGAAATCTGTCATTCAGATGCTAGGTATTGTACAAAATGTAGCGAGCTGTCGTCATGATAATTGCACCATCTAAAATGCAGTTCTTTATACAGTAAATAAAAACATATTACATATTGTTTCGAAATACAGTATTTACTTTATTATGTTAAAAAAATATGTTCTGTTTTTATGAATTTTTTTCAACCTGCTCTTACCATGATTGCGTAAGTTTGCTGAATATAATGCACTATCTTATCGTGCCTAGCAATGGTGATCGTCATTTTAATGAAACCCTATCGAAAATAATACTTTTTGGAGTGTTGCCAATTCTTTGTTTCCTAATATAAAATTATATAATTTATTTAAAAGTTGAAACGTTGTATTTTTGTTTTTTAATTTAGAAATACGTATTTTTAATATTTTTAAAAATAAACTATTGAAAATATACTACAAATTAGATATTAAAAAATGACAATTTTTTATTTTAATATATGAATAGAGTATATTGTGCTACTGTTATCGAGTAAAACAAGGTTAGCAAATTATTTCAATAAATTTATCTCAAGAGTTCGAGTATTTCTTTCAGATGAACAAAAATTTCGAACAGATCATTTTGTTCAAAAAAATATTATTTCAATATTGTACGATTCCTTTTAAATCCGAGTTGGTTGGTTATGCTACTGAATCGCATAATAGATATATTTGGAGGACTGTTACTTCAAAAGCTCATCGCAGGCTGTTAAGCACTCATGACGAAGTCAAACAGAAGAGGGTCCGGAGCTGTTTTAAATCATCGAAAATGTGGGACCAAAAGTTGAATCTAAATTTTCTAGGTGATAATCAATTGCTGCGTGGTCATTGGGTCTAACATATACTCTAATAATATCATCACTCCTATAAAAAATTTAATTAATTATTATTATTGAAATTTTATCTTTCACTTATAGATTAGATTAGAATGTGAGATATTGCGCGCTTCTTAAGTTGTGTTGTTGCGAATAACGACTGGCGTGAATTGCTTTCGTCAAAAATGACGTCAGATGGTGTCATAATCTTGCTGCGTTCCATTAAGAAACTTGTTCATGACGTCAATTTGAACATTATTTGTGACGAAGGCAATGCACGCCAGACGCTATTCGCAACAACGCAAAACTGGCTTTTTTATGAATGCTGTTTAGATATTGTCATGAAAGTTGAATGTAGTACTGAGTATCATATTAAAAGTGCTATTATGCAGTTTTGTTGCTTGAATTGAAAGACTAACTCTATAAATTTTTCTTCACATCGATTATTTCGTAATGATTACATTAAACTTCATTAAATAAAAGCATTTATTTTTAATCGGATGTCATTTAACATATGTATAAATATGTAATTGCAAATTTTTCTTTAATAAATATAATTTTTATTTTATTCTCAAACCATATAAGAAATTGTAGGCCATATTAAATCCCAAAATATATTTCCTGTAAAAATTATAGGTCTACTTCTAAAGTTAACTTTACAACAAGGAAATTGTCATATATGTTATATAGGCATATTCCGGTAAATGATAAAATTCTATACATATTTCATAAGTGGAAGAAATTTTTGGAAGTTAACTAGGTCATATTCGATAAATTTGTAAAATTTTTTCTCGGAAAATTCAATATTACATATAAACATATAAAAATTAATAAAGATTATTTTGCAATTTCTTAAAAATTAATATTTTACTAAATTTTGTTTAATTTGAACTCAGTTTTTAGAAAAATGAAAATTAATATCGTTATGAAAGACGTAAAAATTCATAATAAAATTATAAATTTTGTTAGAGCCGTATAAGGTATTTTTTTTTTTTTTATAATATCCTGTAGTCTGTTTTAATGGCTTGATGAAAGATTCTTAATTATATAACGATTCTTTTATTATAATAAATATTTGTAGGGGAAAATCAATAAATACATAGTATTTCTGACTTACAAAAACATCAATTTATCACCCTGAGGGTTTGAAGTGGACCCCTTCAGAAGTTGAGCACTACTTGTACATATAACTTGCAATATAGTAAAGTTAATACCTGCTGCAGACACAGAAACATAAAATACTTTATGTTAAGCATTAAAGGACTTTAACATAAAAGTACATTAAAGTTTATTTCAGACAGGTTTTTTGAATTTTCATTAATATTCACTATTTAGTGGGAAATTTTATAAACTGATAATTGTAAACAACGTGTAGTCAGCTATACGTTGATGGAAGAAACAAATGGATAGGAATAATGGATGCCGATTTAAAATACCATTTTCTCGAGTTATTTCAGTTATTCCTAGTCAAGAGCAAGTGAAATTGCAAGAGAAATTCTGAAATACATATCTTTACAAATATTAAAAAAATAAAAGAAAAAATTCTGCCATTTTGCCAAAAATAATTTTACTTCTTTTTATCGATTTTAAATGCTGATAATGCTTTTTCCAAATATCTATTAGAATCTTGATTATAATATTTGTTTCTTCCATTGTCCAATTCATTCTTTTCGCCATGTTTACTTCACTTCTCGAAAATCGTTGTTGCCAGTTTGACTCGCTAAAGTACTTTATGCCTTTAAAGTACTTTAAGCGGTCTAGTCAGTAACAGGTATAATTCATGTAGAAAAATATAAAATATCTATTTAAAAGTTGAGCGGAAATGTTTTGTCAGTTTAAAAATAGATATTCTTAACATTTTTTAAATAAGGAAAATAGACAAGGAATAAATATTAAAAATGGTAATTTTTAGAATATACTGTAAATGGGTTGTAGATAATTGAGAGGTCTTTATCAGGTGAACAAATTCTTCAATAAATTAATTTTATCCACTATAAATATATATATATATATACTGTAATTGTAAAATTAAATTGTTATAAAATAATTGTAAAATTTCCATCGTTTTTTTCCCTGTGGTCTTTGCTGTGCATTAGATAACGAAGCTAACAAACACTTTTGGATATCTAAAAATAGTTATTAAAGGAAACTGAAGTCACAATAACATCAACAACTCTTGCATATATTATTGAAGAATATTTTATAGTAGGTTAGAATTATCGTAACATGTTTTAGGCATAAGTAGATCCGGGACATCAGTTGTCATCGAAAATATCATTTGAAAATTTGGAAGAATAAACAAAATTAAATGCTAAGAAAATATATATTTAAAACAATAAGAAATTATTATAACATTGTTTCATTAACAATTTTATAGCTAAAAGAAACACTTTCAGAGATTTGCTCTCAAGAAAACAGTCATTTCTGATTCTTATTGTAACTATTTAATTAATAATCTTCTGAGAATCTATTTGTGGTTATAGTTACTAACATTTTTCGATTTAAATGTTGATTCATGTTTAAATAATATAATCATCTACGAGTTCAATAATTTTCACATCTTATATTTATAAAATATTGCATAAACCGGGAAATGAGTTTATAATACGCAGTTTGTTGGGAAAGTGGAAATCATAATCACGAGAGTTTTGGTTCAAGGCCACCTACGAGTCGGCTTTTAATGTGTACAGTATACGTGTTTACTGAAGTATTAATTGAAACTTCCAGGAAATCTTATATTATTGTATACGAATGAAATTATTCGGCATAAAAAAATGACCTACTTTTAATAATAGTGAATTATAACAATTGTCGAAAGAGCTAAAATTGAATAAAATACAATTCATAGGATACGCTGAATAATATTCTTTTTTTTGTTTGTTTTATTTTGCTTGTTTTGATGTTTATGGGTTCGTTTATTTTAAGATCTCAAGTGTCTGTTTCATTTTAAGTACGGTGCAGTATTTCCATTGCAGTTAGTAATCAACGAACAATTAAAACATGTTTGTATTTTCACTTTTAATATTATGCATTCCTCAATTTAATTTAATGATTTAATCAATCCTTATGATGTTTCTAATGTTCTTCATCCTTGAAAAAATTTAGCGGATACAAGTATTGTGTTCATATAGTGTGTCTAATGCTATTTGTATATGCTGCTGGGTTTTAATTGTTTTACTGCTTATTGTTAATTAAATATTAGAATTATTATATTTTAGCTTATCGGTTTTGTTATCTAATGTGTAGTAGCAAATATCATTTATTTTCTTTTGTTAATTGAGTATAATTAAACTATATAAAAAATTTAATCGTAGTAATAAAAATTAAAGATAAGACAATTACGTCAAAGAATAACACGGACTCTACTATAAATATCGTGATAATGCTGCATTCAATACTTTCTAAATATAATTTATGGACTACTAAAAATTTTTTCCTGAAAATAAATTCGATGTTTTCTGTTATGCCATCAAATTTGGATACAAAATCGCCAATCAGATGCCATTTCAAAACATTTTTTTTTGTTATTTTTTAGATAATTATCAATGTTTATTTTTCGATGTAAAATTATTTTAAATTTAATGTATATAAGGTAAAATACAATTTTAATAGTTAATAATTAATGCAATATATTTTAAACAATATTCTAAACGATATTATTAATAAATGGCAATGAAACTTGAGAGTTTTTTTGTTTTGTTAATAATGTTCAGATTAGGTTCAATCAAAAATTCGGATTAAGTTCGACGATACGAGATGGCGCTTTTGAATCATCTCTTAGCAACGAGTTGTTTACAAAGTTACAACTGATGGAGACAATCGTGATACTACAATGTGGAATTGACATGTTTAACCAATTCATATTGATAATTATATAAATTTATATATGTAAATAAAGAAAGAAGAAATAAAATGAATATTAAAGGTAAGACACAGACTTGTTAATTTATGGAGAGTGTCAGAGTGTAGATTGAAGTTGTGTTGTTTAAGCCTAACTTGGCGTAAGTCCAACATGTCGATAGGAAAAGTTATATTTGGTTGCTCTTTTTATAGAAATGGGGAGTAACTTTGCTAAATCTTGGACTGGAAAAGAGTTATAGATCACAATGAGGTCCTATTTTACTTACAAATTTCTATTTTAAAATTATTGCGGTTAATGTAAAATATGAAATATTCTTCTGTATCGATCAGACTGGTGAGTACAGAATTAAGAAATTTGAATTTTTAAAAGTGCAAACAATCCTTATTTCCTATACGACGGAAACAAATTGTATATATATGCATAATTACGGCTGCAAATCGTTATAATCCTCAAATATGATTCAACGCTTGACTAAGCATTTGAAGTTTAGGCGCTGCTCACTTAATTATGAGGACGGAAATCCTATTTCACTGTAACAGAACAATATAAATATGCTAATGTAGGAATAATAATTCGCTTTAAACTGTGAAGTTGTTAGAGAGCAAAAACAGGAAGTTAAATGTGAACCCAAACGTATCCGTCTCTATCAGATGTCAATGACTTTTGACGGTTTTGCTTATCTTCAAACCAAATTCAATCTATCAATTTGTGATATTTCTCTTTCAGTTTCTTTTACTTTGTAAATATTCTGTATCAGATAATTGTATATGTTTCTAAATACGTCCTTATTACGTCTTTTATTTGTATAATATGTGACGTTACAAATTATTTCAAAATTAAAAATTCTTAAAATTCTCTTATCAAATAGTTTATAAACTGAACACAACATATATCATATCACATTGAAACTTATTTTCATCATAAATTGTTATGAATTATTTCACTAAAGATCTCAGTACAATAATAATAAATTGCAAATTCAGTATATTTTAAAACATGTTTAATTATCGTCATTGTTGTTTATTGTGATTAAAAGTAACCTCTTAGTATAAATATGTTTAATATCTTCTAATAAATATTAGGAAATTTAATATATTACATATTAAATATTAATATGTGCTGAATTTTGGCTAAAATTTAATTACTGTATACCATCCTTGCCCCATTTCAGAATTTCAAAATTGAAAAGCAATTAAAAAGTAATTATTGTATTTTAAATGATTATTCAATTTTCATTAAAGTGTTTCGTCATTAAATTAATTTGAAATAATTATTTAATCATTTTAGAATTTTTTAAAATAATATTTCGATAATATAATTATTCAAAACTTTAATTTTATATAAATTAAAAAAAAATTCATTTTAAAAACAGTATGTATAATTTACGTTATTTATAGAGTATGTACAGTATATATACTGTACTATATTCTGAAAATAACGCAAATTTTAAATTATCCGTTCATGTACTCAGAATAATTAAATGATTAAAATTCATGTCGTCAGTCATTTGCAATGGCATGCTCTCGTCACTGAATTTCATAATCTATGAATTACTTCAAAAGTTATTTGTGGGAGTTTTAGTATTACAAAGTCTTGTAATACTAAAACTTTCAATTAGAAGTTTCCAATAGTAATTTTAGTCTACTCACAAGTCAGAAAGTAAACAAATAATATGGAAATAATTCGCCTATTGGATCTTATTTTGAATATTGACATTTATCAATGAGCTTACGACGTGTTTGTTTTACTGTATATAACATTTCTTGATTCTGGTAGCTGATTGAAATATTATACTGTATATAATAATCGCAAGTAAAACAAGAATATCAAAAGTGTTACAAGAACACGGACTTTTTGCCTGCAGGATCATTTCCGTTTAATACAAATACTTTATTAATTAATTTTTATGTACAGAAAACTGACAGCATTCAAAATCTTGTCCTTTGAGAAAGCTTGGTTTTTTTTTTTTATAAATAGTTTATTTACTTATCATTTGACTTTTAAAATTCCCATTATATAATCAGGATCGTGATAAATGATTGGTTTTTTTGTGATGATCATAAAATTCGAAAATACTTTATTAAAATATAATGATATTGGAATTCTGCTTATTAATCTTATCAAATTGAATACAATGCTGTAAGAATAAAATCATTATGTAAAGGTAGTTCAATGAGTAGAATATATTAACGTATCTGATATATATATATATGATTATATATATATATTGAAATTTATTTATATTTATTATTATTATTAATATTAGTTAATAAATATGGAAAAATTTAAAAGATATAAAATTGATTCAACATTATATATTTTAAATCAACTAAAATTTCAGTATGACAAATTAATTAATAATTGGGGAGAAAAATAAATATTTAAAACATATATGTGACAGTTTTCCTCATCATCTAAAGATTTATGGACTTATGTTGCTAAATTAAATAAAAGTAATAAAGATATGAACACTCCCAAGAAACTATCATCTTTATTAGCTCTCTACTTTAAAAGTAAAAATAATACCGCAAAGAGTAATGATAATATTTATAAAACCTGCCAGACGTATTATTTTGATATTATATATATATATATATAACTCCAGATAATATAATTGAAGCTTTGAAAAAATTTAAAAGATTTTACAGCAAGAATAAAATATATATCGTTATTATTTCTGAAAAAAAATTATTTCCGGATGTATTACAACATATTGTATATCTATTAAATAAGATTTTAATTAATAATTTAATACCAAGCCAATGGAGATGATATAAAAACATTTCTTATAAAAAAAAAACACTTTGCAAAGATCGTTTTCTTCCCCAATCATATCTCCTTATTGCTATAGGCGATTCATTTTTCAGTGTTTAAAAAAGCGTTATATCAACTTTTCATTTAATGATGATCAATATTTTACATGGAGCAACAAATCTAATATTACTAATTTTATATAGTTTGTCGATATTATCACAAAAATTTTTAAAGAAAATTTAACAACTAATATTTAATTTTTGGATCTTACTGCTGCTTATGAAAATATTCATTTACAAAGTTTAGATGATAAATTAAAGAATGAATTTGATTTACTGGTTAGATGAATGCGTTATTGATTGAATTATTAAATTATTTCAGGTTAGATTTAATATAATTACAATTATTAGAGAAATTAGATCAGTATACATTAACAAACGGCTTACCTTGGGGAGTCAGCTTTAAGTTCACTTCTTTTCGCAGCATATATTAAATGCTATTTTTAATATAGTTAAAGTCAAATAAAATTATTCGAAAATTAAATGAGGTTAATCCACAACCCGGAAATGATATTTAATTGTTGTTGTTTTATTTTAAGATGCTATATTTGAAAGAGTTTTAAATACTCAGATTCGTTAATTGATGATCGAAATTAGAATCAAAATTACAAATAATTGCCATAATTTCTTGCTGCAAATAAATTTATTTCCTTTTTCAATAAGAATATACAGTAAGAGAATATTTGAATATACATCAAACTATGACCTATACATACATACATACATACATACATACAATTGTCTATGTATATATATATATATATACACATAGACAATTTATATTTTAATAATAAATGCATATTGTCCATAATTCCGATTTTTGAGTATTGTAATTTGTAAATTATCCGGGGGAAAAAATTTACTGATTATTCCGATTAATCTGGCTTTTACTATATTTTACAACAGTGATGCTATGTAATTTATTTTTTTTCCATCTGAACAACTGTCAGATTATCCAGAAAATATTTCAAGAACAAAACTCTACAGAGCATTAAATTTTAGAAAATTCTGTTTTATTCGAGTCTCTTCTAATATTGTATTATCTTCACTTTCTTCCATTACAAGTGACTTTCGAAATTAAAAAAATATATATATGTTTAAAATTTTAAAATCTTTTTGTTAAAAATGGTTATAACTAGTGATGGGACAATACTAAAAATTTTCTCGATTCCGATTCCGATGCTAATAAGAAATTCAGATTTTGATTTCGATTCTTAACATTTGAATTATAAGATTTTGCTTACAGACAGTTTAGGTACACTATTCATTTTGTCTTATTTTCTCATTAATAACGGCCAAGTTATGAGATTTTAAGCAGGTAAGAAGAAAAGCTTGGTTAAAGTTCATCTTAATAAATAAAGGTGCATCTCTCTTATTTGCTAAAGCTATGATCAGCCTAAACAATAACATTTTCCTTCAGAGAGTGTAGCAAATAAAAAGTTCTATACAAGTATCGTACATCAAACTATGACCTAATGATGAGCTATTCCTCTTATGATTAAAAAAACTAGTTAATTACAAATAATTTATTTAGTAAGAATCGTTTTGAAGAAACGTAAATCTCATAAAAAATCTTCCGATCCCGATGCCGATTCCTAAAAAATCAACGATTCTTCAGATTCTCGATTCCGATTAATCATCCCATCACTAATTATAACGTTAAAAGGAAGATTCAGCATTTTTGAATATTTTTTGAGTGCTTCCAGATTCCACAATCTTTTCATTACAAAAGATTACACGATCGGATAACTTTAATTAGTAAAACTCATTCAGTAAAACAATAAGTAGAAGCTTTACTATACAGTGTACTGCACATACATATAGTATTGTGATTTGATTAATAAAAAGTTCAGATACACGAAATTTTGAATTTTTCGGAATTGTTTTATGCATCATGATTGTCTTTCTGTTCGATATATCTAATCGCAGTTTAAAACGCTGTTTTTCCTTCTTCAATGAATGAATTATTTTTTTATTCGTTTGTCTTTTCACTCATAGCTGGACGAAAATATAGCTGATTAAAGCGGAGGTCAGTTAAATTACAATCAGATAAGAGGGAGTCTACTGTAAATAAAATATAGAAGATAAAAGTTCAGATGATTGACGTGTAATATGATAACAGTCATTTCCGGCAAAATGACTGAATTGAGACGTTATTTCATTCTGGTCGTTTAAAAATATCATCATTTTATATAAATTATATCTTATCCGAAATGAACTTATTCTTTAATAAGAAATTACATTCGATTAAACAATTTATAGCACATGATCTTATGTATCAGTACGATGGAGAAATAGATAAATATGTAATTTATTGAAAATCTTTATGTAATTATTTTCAAATTATATTTTAAGCTAAAAATTGATACATTTTTGTAGGCATAGAAAAATATAATACTGTACAGTATATCTGTTTAAATGTTGATATCATTGTAATACAATTGAAAACTTGTAAACATTGATAGCGAATCAAAATTCCATGGATACATAATCTAAGTATCAATAAAATTATATTTTATTTATTTGCATTTATATTACATTTCTAATGGTTAAACAGTAACACGGCATTTTTTCAAGTACTGAAATATCATTTTGTGCATATCAGTAAACAACAGATAGCATATTTTATATTTCAGTCTAGTACAAGCAGACCTTCAGAACGGCGTGTCACGCAGGAGGACTCGGGTTCGCGTCCCTGGTCTGGTAACTCCTGAAAAGTTTTTTTGGGAGGCTGGGTCCGGTCCGGCGATTCCCGTCCTCCCTCCACGGATGTGGGTGCAGCTCGTGGTTGGAACTGGCTCTGCCCCTTAGTAATCTCCCTGCCTGATTCCTCTTCCCTGATTGGAAGGGGTTTCACGCCCCTTTCCTATCAGGAAAGGGGCGTAAAAGACAAAGAAAAAAAAAAGACCTTCAGAGCGCTAAACCATTATTGTTACACAAAAAATGGAAAGTTTAAACTTGCATTCGGATTATAAATACAAAAACAAATGCAAAGAGAGGAAAAGGTTTTCAGTAAGGCAATAATGAATAATTCAATTCTATTAAAAATATCTATATTTGTTTTAAAATAAATTTATACAGTATTTTAATAGATACTGTATTCGTATTCTATTTAGCAAGGAATGAAAACACTAATCTCTCTAGATGATTTTTTTTTTTATTTTTATAAGACTTGCGGTTTTAAACGGAATCGAATCCGGATCCATCCGGTTTGAAGTCAACCGCCCTTGAGCTTCCTCAGTTACTTAGTTTTCATAAGTGTTAAATTACTTTTTGTTGCAGTTGGATAAACATAGCTCATTGTATGCAAGTCTCGTTATTGAAAATTTGCTTTTTCGGAAGTTTAATATTTTTATGTATGTATGAATATAAAATATTTAGATAAACCTATATATAGATCTTATCCATGAATACTCTTGTATGAAATTAGTTACAATACCAATTGTATACTAACGGTTTTTTTGAAATTGGATCATTTTTGAGACACTTTTTTTTTTGAATATTTAAAACTTTAAATTCGATTATCCAATAAATTTTCTTAATACAATTTTAGAAGAACAGAACGGATCTTCCGGATAATAGAGCGAATTTATAGTTTGTAACTTGGCCACTATACAGCTACACCCGGTAAGATTGAGGTCATGGTCCGGCAATTTGGTTTCCATCCAAATAAGGAGGTATCGTTATGACCCTGTGACGTCAAGTGACGTGTGGGTGTCACGAGACATTCTTGTTGTTGATATTCTAGCATGTACTAACCCGAGCCTACAACTTATTTATGTAAAGAGATCTACTGGATTCTCGCCCGTATCTTGTTCAGTCAGTTTTTGCATCGTGTGGTTTTGAAATATCTTCCTCGCGCCTAGCATATAAAAAAATATATAAATATTATCTACGCTTGGCGATTATGGTTTCTATAGAATAAGGGATGACAACTAGCATTCTTTATTACATTTTATGCTTAATAAATACGTATCGAAATTCTACTGACGTCACAATTTACGCCGATGATATAACTGACCTTCTGTATCGATCCGCTGGTTCCTTATTTGGAGAAGAAAAATGCGACCTTGAAAATAGTGACACTTCAAATGCGTAGATATTCTTCCAATCTTTTATTTCTGATGGTTTCTGCTAACCACGTTTTATTCGATATATGTAAATATTCCTATATATGCTATTTTAATCGCTACTGAACGATAATAAGTCACTTTAGAAATTTCCATTTGTTATAGCTGCCATAATCGCATTGTACTTGTTTGTCTGACGTCACTTTCTAGTGTCTCCTTGAGTATTTAAATACTGGACCATTTGGGTGACAACGACGAGCAGCGTTGACATTGACCTCGTCCTCCATGACCCAGATTTTAGGGAGCGTTTTGACCTATTTAACAATTTAATTCTCGTTACTTTTGTAATGTGGGAACGACTGCGAAAAAATTAATATAATAGAAAAAAAAAACATATTTTTCTGCATTATTCATTACTATATTCAACAAAAACCACATTTAAATTCATTGCGAAAGTGATATAATAACAATAAACAAACGATAACGTGATCGAATAAACGAGAGACGAAGTACTACACGAAAACATTTTGTAATTTTATTCAAATATTTCTATAGATCGTAAAGATTATAAATGGATAAGATTTTGAAATTTATGACAAACTAAAAAAAAAAAAAAAAAAAAAAAATACAGATACAGACAGGATCTACTCGATGAATTGAATATATAGAAAACGCAAAATACTAATAATAAATTATTATTTCCTGAATGTTTTGATTGAATCTTTTTCGTCATAATTTTTTTTTGATTTTAATAATCAT
Source organism: Androctonus mauritanicus (assembly GCA_011317285.2). Taxonomy (NCBI): domain Eukaryota; kingdom Metazoa; phylum Arthropoda; class Arachnida; order Scorpiones; family Buthidae; genus Androctonus; species Androctonus mauritanicus. Next base: position 28,326 of record WUQG02299823.1, on the reverse strand, counting down.
TCTAAACTAACACGATCTGTTATTAATCGTATAAACGTAAATGCTACGAATAATTCATTATTTTATTATTCTTTGAGCAACTTCTGATATTGATGTCTGTGATTAATAAAAAAAAAATAATGCAATAAATTTGGGATTTGTAAACAAGACTGTATATCACTGTAAGAAATCAACTATAATTAATAAAAAGTTTTCTGATTCATAATATTTTATGTATTCGATATTTTTTTATGTTATAAAGTTTTCTTTTGCTTTTATCATTTATAAAATCTGAATATTGTATGGAAATAACGAAGAACGCTTTAAACTGTTATATACTTTAGTATATAGTTATATATATTTTATATTGTAGTATGAATAATAATAATTTTCACTTAAAGTAGGGCCTATTTTTTAGAATTTCATAGACACGCAATCTAAAGAAAAAAAAAATTGATTAATAAAATCAAATGTTAATTTTGCGAAAATTTACCAAATTATTATAAATACATATAAGCTTATATCAGATTAAAAATGACATAAATTTATTAACATTAATTCAACTGCACTATAAATTATAATCGATACTAGTCTAGTTTTGCGATAAGGTCATTGCAGTCTGCGCATCTTCCTTTAAGTCACAATTATGGTGAGTGAAAAGACGAAGACCCTCTCCAAATTTTGCATACAGACTCACGTTACAAAAGTATAATTTGTGACTAGATAAAAAAAAAAAAAATGCAAAAAATTCCAAGACGGGTGAAAGAGGGATCGGAATAACATAAACTACCCTCAGGAATGATATATAATCATGTACGAAGTTTAGAATTTTTTCTAACTTGCATCATCCAAATTTGCATCAAAATATATTGTAGTTTATATATTTATGCATATTTACAGTTTATTTTTATGTTTATATGATTAACTAGTTATTTGAAAAAATAGGAATTATTTAAATATTTTTTTTTTTATCGATGTGTTCTTAAAATAGACTGATTTGATTATAACGACAATCTTTGCATCGCCATGATCCTATTTTTTACGATTAAATCAATAAAAACAGGTTTCATCGATTATAATTATTTTCACAATCAAATCAAATCAAAATTATAATTTCTAAAACATATTGATATAAACTTTGAATAATTACTATATTTAAATATGATTTTATCTTACAGAGATCGAAACAAATGCTATAATCTATAACTAATCATCAATTAATATATAGATTACAGCACGCTTTTAATTTAAATACACGCGTTAAAATTTCGCGAAAATCGCCGTAATATTATAATAAAATTTATAATATTAATTCTAAATTTGACATAATATGCATTTGTAATACAGTACTTAACGTCTTACGCATCATAAATAATGTAAAAGTCTATTTTTGCTTTTACTATTCTGCATTTACATATTAAGACTGGTTCCATTTTCTACTTATTGAATGAAGAAATTCATTTAACTATTTAACAGCCGAATAGAAATAAGTAGAAAATTTATTTATTATTTTTTTTTTATTAAATAATGCGATTTTCTATCTTCCTCGAGGGGGAAAAATATTGAATTTCATAGGTTAAATGCTAACGCCAAAAAAAAACTGATCAATTAAATTATCATCATCTAGACAGCAGTTCTCTACCAGTGATACGCGAAAGATCACTAGTAATACGTATATAGTCTTGACTTTCTATTTGTATACAAGATATAGTTTTGTTAATGTTACTGAAATTTTCGAAGTTTGGTTTTTTAGTGGTACGCATTTATGAAAGAGGTTCAGAAGCGCCGATCTAGACGAATTATGGATTCGAGCAAATTGCGCGAAAACAGTTTTAGTAAATCTAAAAGAATATTAATATAGACAATACATGATGATAACAGTTCGTTCACGATATAAAACATAGAAACTAAGCTACTACTATCATCAAATCTTGATATCAGTTGCTTACAAAAAACTAAAAAAACACGAATCATTTATTTTGTATTACAGTACTTAGAAATACCAACTTTGCAATGTATTATAATTGATATTTGTGAATTTCCGCATTGCATAAATGCTTTATTTGAATTTTTTATTGATTCTACATATGTTTTAATTTACAACAATTTATGTAAAAATTAAATTATGTAATTTGAACTTAACTGAACCGCAGAGAGAGAGTATTTGGATGTTAGATATTTCTAAAAATACAAATTAAAAAAAAAAGCGATTTTTTCCTGCATTAATTTGTTAGACATTCTGAACGTAGCTGGATGGGAATTACCATGTCAATGTGACCTTCCAAAACAGAACTGAAGTTGTCTATCTCGATAGAAAAAAAATATATAAATTATACACCTGTCACTGTATTTATACTTGCATTGAATAACTTGTGAAACAATTTCTATATTAGGATTTCTAGATAGAATACATACAGTATTGCTTTCATTTCTAACCTATAATAATGATAAAAGTATTTTAATTTTACGTATATTTATTAATTTTATATTCGACACACTGTAAATATGAAAATTAAATTCTTGTTATATTTTCTTAATTAGTTATTTATGATTAGAAATAATTTTTCCTTTATTAAAAGAAGATACAGTAGTCAAGGAAAATTCATTTTGAAAATTCAAAATGATCCGATTTGATCATTATTCCGTATGAACTAATGATAGAATTCATTCAATATTATTCCGATAATAATGAACATTTTGACATATAGACATCTAGAAATGATAAAATATCGATGACTTTCAAGGGAATTCATTTTCTACTAGCGCTCCACATACAGTACTTTTTAATAGCGCATCTTTTTTATTAATAAAGAAAAATAGTACGCACTCCCATACAAGAGATATTCATTATGATGAGCAAAATAAACAAGCATCTCTGGAAATTTCTTGCACATCCCTAGGGATACACACACCACACTCTGAAGATCACTATCTTAGATGATCCCCAAAAAAAATAATTGAATTTCCAAAATAGAGAGTGTATGAATTAGATTTTTCTGACAGAAAAACTTAGTTCACATACTCCTGATTCTATTTTTGGAGTGCAATTTATTTAAATCATGATTATTAAATTTTCTTGTTATCAATAATTTAAAAAATTATTACTGTACTATCATATTTTCAATGATGATGATTCTTTACGCTTTTCGGTTTAACTATTACTATAATTTTCGAAGATAAAACGTTTACTCCAGAAAAGATGTGATTAAATAGTTGTTAATAAAGCTTTCTGTTGACCGTTTCCATTAATATCAATTGAATTTGTAACAATATCTAAAAATAATTAAGAACTTCCTAGACAAGCTAATATATTTTTTTCATTGTTAACTAAATTTATTACTATTAATCACAAACATTCGACATGTTTATTGCATTTAATTTGCAACAAATCAATTTTACGAGTGAAAACATCATTAAATTTGATTTATAGGATTTAGCGGTGAAATTATTGGGAGACTGTTTTCATAATCCATCAAACATGATACCGTGTAACTACATCTTGAGTTTCTGTTTTATTTTGAACGGTATTTAATAACAGACATAAAATATCTGTGGGGAAAGTAGGATTTTTTTTTTTTTTTGTTATGTCAACTGTTGGCAGCGATGTGGGCGATTGATTCTAAGTGGCAGCCAAACGACTGCTATTTGCGTTGGCGCCCATTTGCAGGTGTAGAGGAAAACCCACATAAAAGTTGTGCACGACCTGATTTCTTGGTCAATTAACATCTGGTTTAAGCTCACCTCCACTTTTATACCTACCTTTTGATTATAAACAAAAAGGTGTGATGCCAACGTGTGGGAATATAATTTGCTAACAATAATAATATTTAAAGATGGGTGATAGATAGTGGGATTATTCGATTATAACCTATTTAATGCCCTTTTTAACGAAAATATTTAGACTAGAGAATAAATAAATAAATTTTTGATGAATTTTCATTTTCTCATAACGGTTTTATAAATATTTTAATCTGACGTGACGAGAAAAATTAAATATTTTGTAAGAGAAAAATAAACACGAACACGAAAATAAATACGTGTGTATAACAATAATTTCCGAAAAATTATTATGGAAACTTTGCTCCGTTTGTATCAGCACATTTATTAAATGAGGTTGACTGCACTTAACAACGAATATAACTACGAAATTTGCTTAATGGTTTCGGAAGAAAGTTTGTAAATCCATTAAATATCTGGCTTTTCCTTGCTGCAACGTAATCATCATCATGGAGCCAAGATTGGTCGATCGTCGTTTAAACTGTCCTTATTTTGGCACACATCCAATGACTACATCTTCCAAGTTGGGGGTGTGATTCTTTTGTCGGCTATTGTTAACGCTACAACATTTTTTTAAAAGAAAATTTTATACGTTAGCTGAAGTGAAACAATAGAATTGCCCCTCCGCTTATGGCTTTTTGATAGAACGTCTGGCCAAACAGGGAAGTTCCCCCTTTTTCTAACGTGTTTATATAATCAGAGACCAAAATTTAGTATTCATTAGTAGTGAGGTAAGTTGATTCTTTTCTTTTGACTCGCCGCATATGACGCATCTACAATTATAATCAGTACCTATTACGTACAGTGAAGCTATACCATCATTCGCTTAAAAGCTGCAGTTGTTACATTCCTAATTATCCTCGTGTCCCTGAAGTCGTCCGTTAGTTAAATGTAATTGGCTAGATGCCAATAAAATTTATGCCATTTTATTATAATCGACTTTCGTTACGTATTTATTTTGTAATTTTGGGACAAATTAATACCATAGTTTCTATGCCACTCTATAGGGAAGTGGTTATATCTTTCTTCATACGTTGCTCATCCGGGAAATGTATTTATTAGACTTATATGATCGCGGTTATGGTGGTGTAGTGATATGTAGGGGAAAAAACTGAATAAAATCACTTATAATTTATTTTGTAAAGTAGTATAACTAACTATTAACTAACTATAAGTGTTCTAGCATCGTTAACGAGATGCTAGACCATTTATAGTTAGTTCCTGGTTAATGTGAGCTTATTAACAAGATTTTTCTAGATTTATCATCGTGTTAGATGATGATAAATCTAGACGATTATCATCATAATCGTTATTAAAGGTTTATATTGAATTTTAGGATTTAACGAGTGAACATTTCCTTAAATACAGATTTTTCGATTTTTTTCCGTTATTAAGCAAGAATTTGCAAATTAATTAATGTATTTTGTTTAAAATATAAAATAGACACATAACAAATGTTTGCGTTTTTGCAATATTGATTTATGAGTTTATCTTCCGAGTTGGCATTTGTAAATGGGTCACAGAATGCGATGCTGCTTTCGGTCCACGTGTTTCGAAAAATAAAATACACCGTGTAGAGATAGGAGGGAAGTTTTGTCGTATGTAATGTTCTGAAGTATTGTGAATTGTGACTTGGCCATTCTTCGTCAAATGACGTGACATTCTATTGTATTTTAATATACAATAAAATATTCATTTAAGGTTAATACACAATTTTCCTGCAATAAGATTATAATAATGATAGAGATTTTTGAATTATTATATCTAGTTTTTCAAATTTACTATATTAAATTATTATTATTTCAATCCTTTTCTAAATAGTAATTGTATGAACTGTAACTATTAAGTTGCAGATAAACTTAAACTGTTTGTGTTTTGTTTTATTTTTTTTTTTTTTTAAGTGCCTTTTACAGTTTCTCTCTTTTTTTTCGGAACTAAAATAGATCAAACAAACTGTTTATTTTTAACTCGTAGATTCATACTGTTATTATGTTTAGTTATTTAACAGCTTACTCCGTTTAAAATGCGATATCTGCGCTTACTTTAATCGATATTTACGGAATTTTAATAATTTCTTCTTCAATATTAGAATTAAAATTTAATATCACTTAGAAATGTCGATTAAAACGATGTTTTGCCAAGTAAAAAAAAAAAGGTGGTTCATAAATATTTAGAAATTTGATGGAAGATGTATCCCGGAGAATTTAGTCTGTAAAGATAAACGTTAGGATATCTAAATTTATTTGGCAGATAATTTATAAATATATTATGTAATAATGAAAAAATGGGTTTTTATAACAGAAAACTTGAAAATTTTTCAAGTTTTCTGTTATAAAATTCTGTATTGAAGAAAATATTTGAAAATTCGATCTCAAAAAAAATTTATACAATAAACAAAATATTGTACAATATTAATATAAACTTATTCAAAAAAATTAGCATTATGGATTTATTTATAAATATTTTAGATATGTTGTACTAATTTAGAACATATCTAAATTAGTTCAGAATATAATTCCCCCTTCCCAAGATAGCCTAACTCAAAAAGATATATTTTAAATATGTATATAATAATGAAAATATTTTATTTTTCTATTTTATTTTAATTGTTTTTAAACTATTTATTTGATTATTTGAAAAATGCCGACATGCCTCACAAAGAAATAAGTTTTAAAAAAGTTTTTTTCCTTTAAGATTAAATTAAAGAAAACAGTATTCATGATAAACAAACATTCTGGTAAAAAAAAGTTTATAATGGACATTTTATTTTATTTAATTAGTGATTCCGATTCCCTCCTGAAACACTAAAATATCTTCGCTGATCGAGAACCACTGTACTAAACTGTTGGTACAATTAACAAAAATATTATCTGAATATACCAGTTAAAAATTACTTGTTTTATTTTTCAAGTTACGCGACAAAATTTTTCAGACAGTTTGTCATCTAATTCAGTACACGAAAAATAATCAGGATTCCTGTAAATTTTTATCATATCGTGAAACAATGTTGATTTTAAACCTGCAATAATTGTGGCTTAGAGATGCTTTTAAAGTGACTGTACATCGTACGATTAGATTGCACCACGCAGGCCAACAATTCGATCCTACAAGTTGTTCGAAAATTTTGACCTATTCGGAAAAAATGGGCATGCACCTTTTTCGTTGAAAATAAACTATGTGACTTACAGTTGACCCATATATATATATATATTACTTATATCTTTTAATAAAAGATGAATCATTGAGAAAAAGGACTTTATGATACTATTACGCAAAATTCTCGGAACGAGACATTTTGGTAATAATTTTGAAATCGATTGCCTCCGGTGAGCCATTTGACATTTCTTCAGCTCGCTGTAAGGGAGATCCAGATTCGATTCTTAGAATTAATTCTTTCTTAATTGAATCAACCATTTTATATAGAGGAAATAATAATTTTTTATTTATTTTTTTTAATGACGAAATAGTTTGTTTATCCTGTAAACTGAAATATATATCATCATGGATATAAAAACAACACTACGGTTATTTTCGATTTCTGTTTTAAAGTTTCAATCGAGATTTTTTTTTTTTACAATATTATTATTACTTGTATTGACTAGTAGAATACTTAAATTTTAAACGATACAGTTCATAAAATAATCCAAAAAATTATGAACATTTAGAGTTAGACGAATGCAAACCATACATCTTAATAAATAAATTATTCCTCTTTAATTTCACCGTTCAGTTAAATATCGCCAGATAGGAAGAATCATTTATAAAATGATTAATGTAGGAATTTAGTAAATGGATTCGAAAAATTATCTTTTAAGTTTCCTGTGTTTCATATCTGTCAGTAGTAAACTGGCAATTCCCGAATGATTAAAAATCAGTATTTCATCTGCTAACAGACGACGTTTTTATACTTAATTTCTTTCATATAATTTTGCATAATTTTATCTTACAAATTACATTATATACGTATGTACCCAGAATATAGGGCGTTTCCCTGTTAACTGATCCGTTCAATGAAAAATTCAATAGGGAAAAAATTATTAATTATATTTCGATAAAAAATATGCAACGCTTAAATAAATAAATTTCGTGAATTCTGTTAAAACTATAAAAAATTAAGATAAATTTGTATATCAGATTCGTTTTCTGCAATATAAAATTTAATTAATACAAGTTTTTTTTTATTCGAAACACTCAAATCTCGAAAATCGTGGCGTATGCAAATTTTGCCTTATTTTTGCCATTTTATACTATCCACACTGTAAAGAAAATATTGTCCTATATATATATTATTTTAAGTAAATATAAATAAACCTTGTTTCTGTATTTGTTGTTGTTCTTTCAAATGGAGAGAATGGTTTCGACCTAAGAGTCCTATTCTTAGAAAATTTTGCTCGGTTGCACTCTTTTTTATTTAAAACGTGCGATTCTGTTTCCAAATAACAGTACGTTTCTTGGTAAATTTCAGATGTTTTTGGCAATCTTGCTAGAAATGCCCCAAATTTTTCATGGGATTATTCCAAATTAAAACAAACAAAATCAGAAATCAAACAAATCAAATGTGCTATGATTTTGTTTGATTCCGAGTTGCATGTTGTTAATGAACAATGGTGTGCGTGTCTATAGCCCTCACTCCTTTTGTGTTACTGAGAACACGCTAGATTTTCTAATGATAAATCTCCAACCGACAATTGTCTTATTTATTTATCATGTGGATGGTTAGAGTTGTAATGTGATTGGTTGAAATGTTTTTTCATTATGTGCAGTGACAATTTATTAAGCGCTACTTTTCGCTTTATAACTTTTACAAGCGAAATATACTCGAGGCCATAACGATCAAAAACGTTTGGTAAGTTACCTTTTAATGATTAAAATTTCATAATTTCTAAATGTACCTGATATTCATTCTGTATTTAAATCTATTGATGTAAAATTTTATTCTATTATTCAGCAATTTTATGTATGAAAAATGAAGATTTATTCGGGAAAGTATCTATAGATGAAATTGCAAATTTTAAACAATTATATTTATCTACATTTATATCGTGGCATGAAATGTGGATTATCTATTGTATCTAACTAACAAAATGATTTAAATTTTGTACTGCATTTACTTTTTCTTTCCGAATCTTGCTTGCTTGTTTTTATATTCTAATTGCATTTTTAGATATGTTAAAAGTCAGATTCTAGTGCGAAAAATTTTCATACTGTTTTGTTGATAAATAAACCTTACCGCAGTTTAAACATGACTTGCAATATCCTGAGAATTCTATGCTTTCCTGTGCGGTTTTCATTATCGCGAAACACAGCAGATTGTTGCACATTATTCTAAAATCCCTTTTCTTGATCGCTGTTCCATTTCCAGTAAAATGTGTGCAATGGAATTTTTTTAACAAAAAAAATCGATTATTTTTTCATAAACTACAAATACAATTTTTTCCTTTCTCTTGGTTCGCGTGATTTTGTAATGTTTGTATGATTCGAGTGGGATTTTAAAAAGAAACCAATCTTCAAAATCTATGTAGAATCCTGGAATTCAACGATGTGTGTGTGTAATGGTTTCTGTTTCAATTTCCTCAAAAGAATCTCAAGTGCAGCTGTTCGACAACTGGTTTAAAATTTGGTTTCAGGGCTTAATTATCTTTAACAACCATCATAAAAAAGCCATTTTTTAAGTTAAATTTTATCACACGAGATGGAACGACTACCGTTATCGACTTTTTGGCGTTGTTATTGTCATAGCAACCAACGCAGAATATGGAAACCTTTCAAATTTGCCGTTCTATGAATATAGAGTACATTAAATTCTACTGGAAATTAGTAAACTTCGCAAATTATAAATCTAATAAAATTGCCCAAGAGCCGCTGTTGCAGTTTACTACTAGCTGTTTACAGTAAGCATTATTTTACCGCTCTAATATTCTTATTATATTTCGAATTTTAGTTTAATATTTTAATCTCAAATTCAATATTACATTTATAAATGTTGATAGAGAAAAAATGTGCGCGAACAGATATGGTCGATATGTAATGTTACGCTCCAAAAACTTGAATGCATAACGTGCAAAGGCCCATAAGAAGTTGCTATTGCAGTTGTAATCTCCAACGGTCAAACCGAAAATATACTTATCAACACGATTATCTGAAAACAATAGGAACTTACAGTTTGTTAAGAAATAATAACAATGATTGTTAGATAAGGAGGGTTTATCGAAATTTCTTATAAGTTAACAAAGAGAAAAAAAAAGTAAATATTTTTCGAATAATCATCATCAGAGTTTACTATATAATAATAACAGAATTTTAAAACGCCTCTGCTACATTTCTTCGTTGGACGGGCTGATATCGAAAAACGTGGAAATTGTCACGTTATCGAAGGTGACATGTCTATTGACAATTGTATTACGAAACTTTTGTGAAATTACTTGGTCACTTAATTTTAAAAAAGACAACTTTGTTTTATTATTAATAATAGGTGCGGTTGGCGAATAACCTTTGTAACAGCGATTGCAGTAAACAGTGCAATATGCTGTAGTACTGTTCTCATTTTTCCCTACTTAACTCGAACTAACCATTATGGAGCATTAGGTTAAAATAATAATAATAATGCAATAAAGAATTTCAAACATGAACTTTTACTATGTAGTCTATCTAAATATAAATGGAAGATTCTGTTTAAATGTAAGCGTTGCTGTATGTATAGATAATCATTTAAATACTTAGGAACGTTTACTCAACATACATGATTTATGGTGTTTACATCTTTACACACACACACAAATACACACACAAAAAAAATATTGCAATGGCTTAACGTAAAACGCTGTTTTTCCGTCATTTGGAAATTATAGTTTCAGTTTTTAAGAATAACTTTTTCATGATATGCTGTTATACGATATCCATATTATCCGGAATTTGCGGTGGTTTCAAAACGCAATAAAGCAAACTAAAGTGAAATTAGAATTTCGTTTATTAATAGAAATCAAATCAGTCTGGTGAAATTAAATATCTTTATAAACGATGCACAGTTTTCGTTTAATAGCGAAATTGAAAGTTCGACTAGATTTATACCATATTTAGTTAAATTTTTATCACCGTAATAAAATTACAGTCGAAAAACAAAAAATGAATAATTTACAATTTTATGTTAGACGTGTTTATTTTATATACCGAAGTAGCAATTTTTTTTTTTTTTTGAATAAGACAGTTTTAAAACAAAACACGTAGTAAAGATCGAAACCAATACAGAATATTTATTAAAAAATTAACATGTATAAATGGAAAATTATAATTATTTTCCTCTACTTTTTTCTTTATTTCTACAAAAAACGAATATATTAACTGACTATCGCATCGACTATAATTTGTACAGTATTTAACGTATTGCACATATCGTGTTAAAATTTAGATATATCAATTCGCAGATCTTCTATTGGACTATGATAAGTAACATATAATAAATGAAGTTGATAAAATGCATTCTGTAGATTAGTGGTTCTCAGCCAGAGGGGAATTCCCCAACTGAGAGAATTTTAATGTTTCAAAGGGGAATCGGAATCACTAATGAAATAAAATAACTGAAATATTTATGATTATTTTACCAATCAGTACAAAGTATTGCATTATTTTTCCTTCAAAGTTTTTAATGTTAAAAAACATCGATGTTTTCTATCCGATTTTAATTTTTAAAATAAATTACATCTTTTGAGTTGGGTTATCTTGGAAAGGGGAGAATTATATTCTGAATTAAGTTGAAAAGGGAGAATGATGCAAAAAAAAGATGAAGAACCACTGCTATAGATAAAATGCTAACAATAATATACAATAACTGTATAAACATTTATTTTTTTAAATGTTTTAGATTAAATTTATTAATCTAAAAAGTTACGGAATGGAAGCAAGAAAAATTTTCTCAAATTTTCCTCGTGTAATATAAATTTTGCAATTGAATAATATCGAATCGGAGATGTGAAGATAGATTGATATAGAACACGCATTATGTTGTTGTTTTTGTTTTCCTTGAAACATAGGCAACAAAAACTGTAACTACCAGTAAGAGATAGTGTTATCTGGATTTTATGAGAGTGTGATACTCGTATTAAGTCTTAACAATCAAACGAATTTTTTTTAAAAAAAATAGGGTAATTGTCGTATTCTCCGCCTGGAGAGTTATTGTAAAGACTGTTCTTTCTAATACAGTTTCAAGGTTATTTGCTTAGTTTCGATGCAAACGTAATCGCTTTTTATACATTCTTCCCACTCATTCCGTGCATCAAAGAATATCACGAAGGAAAAACAAGGAATATACGTACTAAAACTACCATTATATCTAAGTAATCTACTTAAAGATATTTCAAGAATAAAATTTTTAACTATGATAAAAGAAGAGGACAAGGTGAAGTCGAAATGTGAATTGAATCGCTTATTACAAACTAGAAGGTTTTTTTTATTTTTTTTTTTTCCATTTATAATGAACTTATTGTTTTGTGTACGTTATAAAACCGGAATTTAAATAACAGACGTGATTAAATGTGGGTGTCGAGTATTCGTGTCTATTGACGCTGCTCGCCGTGTCGGGAACACCGAAAAGTGTGTTATGATGATAAACTGCCGCGATACTTTTTATGCGATCTTTATTAAACGGCCAGAGTTAAAATTCGATCAATAAAAAAACGTGTTTTACTTTAATTACGTTATTAAAATCTTAACAGGTAAATTTTAACACGACACACGAACTTCGAGAATTTATTAATGCGAAAACCAGAGATGTTAACGCTGTCCAATAGGAATGAACGCGCGTAATTAACCGGGGGCTATAACCTTTCCTTGTTCGACGGGGTTAAAATTTGCGATAGTTGTTGTCGCTTTTCAGTATCGTTTAAAACCGATTCGAAACTTTCCGAGGTATAAGTGAATATCATAGACATCAGCAGAATTGTGTTGAAGTCTACAGGTGCCCACATAGCCGAACACCCACTCGAGTTCAGACTGGGCGGTCGATCGTGGGCGTTCATCCTGGGTTAATGTTAATCGCCGCTTGAACACACAACAACTCAGATAAACTTATAACATCAGAAATATCCGATACCATGGCTCCAGGTAAGCACACCAGAATTTTAATTTACTCTTATCCGTTTTGACATAGCGATGATGGATGCATTCTGGTATAATTAATTACTCATAATATGTAAATGCACATTTCTATTAACTGTTAATTTTTTTTTCAGTCGTAAAAACTTTATTTCCTGTATTAATGTGTGTATAAATTTATAGTTTAAAACTTAATAGAAGTGTTTGTTGATCAATATACAACTGATATCGATATGTTGGTCGAATATAGCGGTTAATGATAATTTATATCAATATTAGATTTTTTTTTTTTTTTAATAGTCGCTTAGATAAGTTTGTTTTCTATCTTAAATCAGATGCATTTTAACTTTATCGAATCAAAATCTGATAGTGTGTTGAATTACACAATAGACTAATTTTTGTTTTGTTGCATGTGAACAGATAAGCATTTATATAGTTCTGCAATGTTTAAAGGTTGCAAATTTTGTTCGAACAGGAGAAAAAAAAAAGATAAACTATTTATAGTTTATCATTTAAAAATTGTGTTTTAGCAAAACAGAATTTTTTTTCAAAAACACAAATTTCCACATTTTATGCGAGAATCGTATTTTATCGACATTTTAACATTACGTAGGCGTCAAATTACCTTGATTTTTTTTTTTTACTCCAGTTGTTTGTTTATAAAGATGTTATCAGTTATCAAAAATATACTAAAAATTAAGTGATTAATGATTAAAAAGGAAGAAAACATCTACATTTTCAATCTTAAATGCCTGTGGTTATTTTAATAAGAACAGGAAGACACGTGAAGGGTAGAAACGTAACATTTTTATAAATTTCTGAATGTTGGTAGATCAGGCGTATCCTCGTATTATTTCTTCTATGTTAACGCCTATCTCCTCTTTTCTGTATCAGTAAAAAATATCAAAAATAAACAAGTGTAGCGTTATCATAAAACAAAGGAAGTTGTAATTAATACCAAAACTTGCTTTAGGAATTTTACTACAGATATATAATATTCACAGTAATTGCAGATCAAATAATGTGATGATGATTAAACAGTAACAAGATTAAGTTCTAAGACGTCTGAAGAAATGAATGTCATTGATGTCAATGTCTTTTTACATATATATTGCATTATTAATGTTTGTTTATGTATGTATATAGATCTTAAGGGGGTGTCTAGCTATATATTTATAAAGATATATATATTGGATACATATAATATATATGTCACCATTACAAATATATACATTGTATGAATGTATTCATACAAATTATTCAGATAACTTATATATATTGTATATAAAGAGTGTAAATAGGCGCAGACAAGATTCCTTGTTTTATATGCGTGAGAAATGAATCCTATGCATGAAAATACAAGTCATTAACACTAGAAAGAAGGCAGATGTAACGAACACCACACCCAGACAGTTTTCGTTCGTATAGAATTTTAATACTTTATAATTAAAAAATTCGAAACTTAAATTTAATCGGTGAATGATTAGAAACTACCATGTTTGCTTTATCAGAAATGAAAAATTCGGAATCGGTCGTTAAATATGGAATCTCAGAGAACTTCATATTCTCTGAAAATAATTGGGAATTTACAATAATCCTGTTTTATTAGAAATGTGCTATCAACTCAATGAGGAGTCATTATTCATTCAAAACTTTTACTGTATATAATAAATTAATTCCTTGTTTCCTCTTATGGAATAATCGTTAATATATAAACTATCTTGTAGATAATATCGCAACCACAGAAGAGCGTATACATATTTATTTTATATAACATGTGCTATTTATAAAATGCAGATTTTACATATGCGTATATACAAGCATCTATTTTGTTGCAAGCAGAAAGTTATTTAAAATTATAATAATAATTTGATATTCACCGTCAGTTCTCGTTTGATTGTTTTACTTTCCATAAATGGATTGTTTTCATCAATCCTTGTATGGGTCTATTGAAATCGACAAAAATTTCGGCGTTAAATGGATATTATAGTACGTATTTTAAAAGATTTTTTTTATATCTAAGAAAAAATTTTGTATGCATTGAACCGCCGTTGATATGTTACAATTATGGCATCTTATCTTATTTTAAAATATCTGAGATTTTTCACTGTTTATCGAAGACGTTTTCATTGTTTTGTTCCTATTTTTTTTTTTTATCTGTTCATTTTAAAATGCACATATCTATAGTCTGTCCGTCGTAACTTGAACCTTGGATAAAAAAAACTAAATGAATAGATTTTTGGGATGTCTAACTATATAATTATGGTCACTCGCCGAAGTTTTAAGAATAATTATCCTTTTATATTAATAATATTTGGCTTTATCCAAGATATAAGTTAAGATGAAAGTACTAAATATCCATTTTTTCACGAGATAAAGTTTTCAATTGTTAGTTTCATTCATTCATTCATTCATCCTGTAATGGTTTCTAGTGTAGCGTTTTGAATAATGCAGTCTGTTATGTCAAATATTTTCGACAGTATTATATATTGTATTACACTTACGTAAATATCTATGTTTGTTTAGCGTTAGTTATCAGTAAATTCATTAATTTCGGAAATTAGTAAACGATGACTTCAGTAAACAAATGAATACGTCACAGTTATTGGTAAGATATGATTTACGAAATCATGACGTCATTCCATCAATTATGATTAGAATAAAGATAGATGTTCATCAGAATTAGCAGTATTTATAAAAGATACTTGGAAAATTTTGTTGGCAGACATTATATCAACAAAATTAGGTCATTAGAAAAGGGAAAAAAAGGAATATAACTTGGATAGCAGGTTTGTTATATAATTTATTAAATATTGAATAATTAGGAAAAATACACGCGGAAAATATTTCTGTTTGTCATGTTCTATAATCATTTAAAATTTTTACAAGCGGAATTTTATGCTTTAACTTACATATATATAAATTTTTGCTGGATTATTTCCTAAATTTTTTTCGACACAAGACACACTTGTTAATCAGTGAAACTTGAACATAATAAATTGTTTTCACAGTATTATTTAAAAGCAATAAATGTGCTACACAATGGTGCTACATTTAAACATTAATTGACTTATTATGAGGATGTATTAAGCAAGTATCATTTACTGTATACTTAATACATTCTTGACTTTTGATTTTTTTAAAGAGGAATTTATTTCTGGACTTTCAAATAAATTTCATAAGATATGACCAGAAATATTTATCGATTTTTTTTTTTTTTTTGAAAAATACCACACATATCCTGTTAAATGATTATTAACAGGAAATAAATTTCACTTCCTGATTTTATATCTTTTAAGGTTTTATGGGAGTTTATTCTCGTTTTTTCTAAAAAATAGTTATGAAATATCTTAAAGTAGATTATTTAATTTAACGAAAAAATATTTGTATACTTTTTTTGTTAGTGAAAACTTGTTATCACCTAAGCAGGTTAGTTTTAAAATTTTTATTGTTGCTTTTATATTATATATAATTATATTGTATATGTTTAAATCATAAGTATATTTGTTTACATTTTATCTGTATAGTTATACAATTCTTTTTGTTTAATAATAACAACAAAAATTTGAATTTTGATCATAGTTCTTACCAATGAGTTCCCAGCATAACATAGAAGTAATGTAAAGCAGATATATTTACATTATCAGTTTTGTTTGTCTTATTGACTAAATTGAGATTATTTTTAATCATATTTTGTTTTATTTAAAATATTTAATTTGAATAAAATATTTTAAACAAAACTGAAATTGGTTTAATATGTCCCAATAAATCCCAATACAGTATCTTGTATTTTGGCTAAACAAGGCCCATAGAGTTGAATTTAAGCTTTAATATTTAAGATGCCACTCAAATGCATTTAATATTTTTTAGTAAAATGTGATGCACCATACAGTATGAAATCCTATCTCTGCCCTTCTGGTAAAAATGAGAAATTTTCATCATTAGAGATAAAAACAAATTACTGATTTAATATTAATAGGTTTTGTAGGTTTTCATTTTAATTATATTTTATATGAATATAGTTTTTATATTAAAAAAAGCAATACTGCTTATTATAATAATTAAATGTTAGTAATATATATATATATAATATTGGATCAATTAATTTCCCAGAAAATAATTAATATAAATTCTTGATAGTATGAAGTATATTTATAAATAAATTGCACATCAGTGAAACAAATTTTCACTATTTGATTTTAGACTCCAATTGATAATTAAACAAGGAATTAAAAATAATTTGAAAGAAAGAAATATCATTTGATATATGAATTAAAAAAATAAGCATTGTAAGAATATAGTGTAATTTTTCAGCCTATTATTAAAATGTATTGTAAATTAAATTTAGTACCATATTTTCATTTCATTCCAAAACAAGATAAATTTTTTAAGTAAGGAACATTCCCTTCTAGAGGACATGACATTATTTCAAGAGAAGCATGAAATGATGATCAAGTAACAATTTCAATAAATTATTCCAGAATTTGGAATCTGGATTCTAGAATTCTTTGTAAGAAATATTTTAATGCAAATTAATACATTTTGGACTTTGAATATATTAATATATTAAATTTGAATGAATGAATATTTATTAAAATTTAATTGTATTTGGATAATTTTATGAAAAAAGAGATTAACCTTTTTCAAAACAAATTCATTAACCTGAACATGTGTTTAAGGAAGAAGTGTTATTCCATAAAAATTTACAAAACATTATTTTAAAACATTTAGTTCAATATAATTTATTTTTTTTTATTGTTAAGTTAACTAGAAAATGGTTTTTATCATAATTTTTTAAATTGAAAAACTCAAATATTCATATTTTCTTCTTTCATATGTTTTTGAACCTAATCTTCCTATCAAATTAAAAGATCATCATTCTATATATAAAGAGTGATTTATGAATCAAAACACAATTGAATATAATCAAAAATAAGTAAAAAATTTCTTATGAACATAAGTCTGAAAAGACTTCATTATTGAGTTATCACATAAAACTCTTTGTGCAAAAATGGTTAAGATAGAGGCAATCTTTAGATGTGTGTTATATTTTTTCAAAGACATGTTCACACATTGAATATTAAAGAAAGAGGTGACCATTACTTTGGAAAAACACTACATCTAAACATTGCTTTCTATCTCAGCCATTTCTATGTAAACTGTTTTTGCATTATAATTCGATAATAGGTTTGGAAAGGCTTTATGTTCATAAGACATTTTATGATTAGGCATATTCTTTGATAAAAAATATTCATTTGTGCTTTTGACTTACACATCACTCTGTATATTTAAAAGATTGGCTATTTGGAAAAATAAGAAAGATCCAAGATCAATTTCCAGATCTAACTCTTCAGAGATTTTTTTATAAGAGGTTTATCCAATCTGGTTAACAATCTGTCATGGATGTGACCAATTCATAAGTTTTGGAATGCTCCTATTATTTTATATTTATTCAAATGGAAAGCAGTATAAAATAATTGAAATTATGCATGTATGTATTGTATATAAGTATATAGTAAATAGATAATAGTACAAATTATATTATAGAATCTTGAAAATAATTTAATATTTTTATTTTTTAAGAAAAAATGAAATCCTGATCAGTCCATATTTTTTTCAAGAAAAACATGCTTAAATTTTTTACATAGCATATTTATTTTAGGATTTCCACCAATTCGCTATTTCAATTTATGTGAGCTGAAAGATTAATAATCTCTATTAGAATTATTTCTTAGAATTTATTATATTTATTTATTTTTTCATATATAATAGGAATATGCGTAAACATCTTTATTGTAATATAGTACTTTTCAGTATTTATGTAAATCTCCATCTGCTGAAAGATGATAAACTAGTTTTTAAAGAAATAGATATTTACAGAAATATAATGCAAACTTGTATAAATAAATATCAAAATAACAACAGTTTTAAGCAAAATAATCATAAATTGATATTATTAACTTTTCATCTTATATACATTAAAATATTAGATTGATAGAAATCAAAAACTATATATAACATTGCAAAACTTTAAATTCATTTTTCAAACTAAAGGCATACATTTGAAAAAAAATAGTTCAAGGCTTTTCATTTTATTTTTGCACAGAGAATTGCTGTTGTAATTATTTTACAAACTTTACAGAACAACCTGTGTAAGGTGTCCAAAATAAATGTTTTAAGATCAGTTAACTTTTTTAATATGTTTTATATAATTTTTCTATGATTTATCCTGTATTTAATTTGAATTTTCAGAATATCAAATCAAAATTTACATATTTATAATATTTTAATTTTTTAGTAAAAATTATGAAAATATTTCTATAACTTTTGCTGATAAATTTCATCAAGAAATTTCTTTTTCTGTCTAAAAATTTATTTCTCATTATCAATTCATCCTAAATTTATAAAATTAGATATAGATATTTCATAATCTCAGGTTTGATAAATTATGATATTCAGAAAAAATATGCTTCTCTAAGGCAGCTTGCCTGCAAACAAATAATCATTTGTAAGACAGCTTCTATATATTTTTTCCTGTTGCCTAAACTCATTAAAAATTAGAAATTTTTATTTATCAAATCTAGAGTGAATTGGCAAAAGAAAATAAATTTCTCATTGACAAAAGAAAGAATTTCTAAAATTTTAATTACAAATAATTTTCTTAATTAAAATAATATATAAATTTTGATTTCTGAAAATTGAGTTTAAATATAAACTAAATTATCGATAAAGATTTTTTTATAAAAAAAATATTTATTGAGAAAAGATAAATAAAAATATATATATGTACAAATATTCATTTAGTTATGAATATTCATACTTAGAAACATACCATTTTAGTTTCAAATTTTAGAAAATTTAAAAAACTACAAAAATTTTAAAATTTATCATACCTAAATTATCTATTAGCAAAAATATTCCAAAACTATCTATGTAATATATTGTTATAATATTTCAAGATAGTAGGATGTTTTAAAATCTCCAGCTTATTAGATATTTATTTCAAAAACATAAACATAAAACAATTAACTGATCCAAATTATAATATATATTACAGTAAAACTTCGATCTAACGTTTTCCAAGGGGATGGCGGAAAAAAACGTTAGATTGAAACATTTTAATGTTATTTTCTCCTATTTTTTTTTGCTGGAACCGGAGAAAAAGAACGTTAGATCGAGGAAAACGTTAGATCGACGAACGTTAGATCGAAGTTTTACTGTATATCAGAATAAAATCAAATATGCAAGTCTGTTGTAGAATTTACCTATTTAATAGATTTATTTCCTGTTAAATATTTGATTAAATTGGTATTCATAATTTACAAACTATTTCACTGTTATTATTTCTATCCAAAAAAACTTGAATGCTTAAATTATCTCATTACATTTTGTATTGTTAATTTTTTTTTATTTAACAGGAGTTCCTCAATTTACATAAATTTGATTTTCCATAAAAATTTTTGACATGAAAAATATTTAAAAATTCATTTTTATAATTTAGTATATGATGCAATATAGGCAATATTTAACACAATCTGCTACCCTTGGAATTTGAAAAGTGCCCAACTACAGTATAGAAAATATCAGACTACATAATTTAATTCTTAACAACTTTTATATGCTTAACTCCTAAACTTGTGATGCTAGTTAAAAACAATAAAAAGTAACATCATGTGTTATATAAACAACAATTTAATGTTGCATATAATCTGTAATAGTCTGTAGTATAATAGTCTTTTTTCATTTTCAAATGCAAATAAAAACTTAAAAACATATTTACACCATCATTCTTTGAATGTGCAATAATACTAGGTTTAAAAAACTTCGCCAGATGGCCATATAGTAAAAGCATTTGATTATCTTGAAGGATCCAGGTTCAATACAGATCTTGCACATCCAATTTTTCATAAGGGTTTTTTAAAATGCTGTATTAACAAAGTAATATAAAGTGATATATATCTGTAATTATGTAATCATTTTCTCACATAAATTTGACTTACATAGTATTACCACAAATATAAACATCATATAAGTCAGAAAACTCTTGTACATTATTATATTTAAAATTGATTTTTTTTAAATGTAATGGAAAATCTTCAAGTTTTGCTATTAAAGGAAATAGAACAACATTTTAAAATTATGAAAAATAATAACACTATTTGAATTAATTAAAAACAAGCACATTAATATCATCATCATCGTCAAAATTATATATTTTATAAAATGACATCTAAAAATTTGTATCAATTATATTTTTAACATTATCAATTTTTATTTCAGATTTGCTACCAATCAATTTTAGAATAAAATATAATTAAAAGAAATTTACTATTTTTAAGAGTTTAATTTTTTTTTTTTTTTGTGTACATTATTGCTAAAAGCTTCAAATTATGTTCATTTCAATTATTTCCTAAATAATAAATAAAATTCTGCAATATTTAAATAAATTATACAATATAATAATTAAAATTTATAGTAAAACTAATAATATATTCCTAATAAATTATAGAAATTTATGCAATTATTAGATTTTTCTGTTTAAATTATACAAGTAATAAATGGAAAATAAAATTTGAATTCTTTTAAAATTTTTATATTTTGTGACAATACTTAGATATTTTAATATAATTTTTATGAAAAAATATTTCTTGTTTTTAATCATTTTTAAATTTATTTTTGGAAGTTTTGTACACTCAAAATAAAAAAGATAAATATACTATTGATAAAGAAATACTCTTCTATTTCTAATCTATTGATGATAAAACATTCCAAAAAAACATTAATATAAATGTAACAATGCATTTATTTTAATATAATACACTATTGTAATATATGATAGTTATTTCCTATTTTGCCTGTTTCTTGTTATTCAACTTTGAATTTTGGACCTACTAAGTATCAAATGATTTTATGATGTTAAATCTAATGTGACAATAATAATAATTTTATGTTTTAAATTATTATTATTTAAAAATTATAAAATTTTCTTAAATACTTTTACTGATAAAGAAATACTCTTCAACATATATTTCTGAAATCATAAAATAGTTTAAAATATTATTATTATATAAAATGTGCAAATTGAGTCAACCTATTGATTTTTAGTAAATAGAATAATGATTTATTATATAAAAATTTTGTAATAAATTATATTTTATGAAAAGTATTTTAATAATAATATTTTACAAAAAATTTGAAATATTTGAGTATAGAAAATGAAATTACATTATAGTCAATAAAATAAACAATATAGTATTTAGTATTTAAATTATAATAGAGATAATGATTCAATTAAAAAAAAAGAAGAATTATTTTAATAAACTTGTTTGCTATAGTTTCATCTAAAATTTAGTAATAACTATAAATATAAGAAAAGAAAATAGTAAGAAAATAATCACATAATAATTATGCCAAAAGATAATAGATCAAATTAACAATACAACTGATTGTTTTTAGAAAGGAAATAAGCATTTCATTTATTAGCCATGAATCATTATAGAAAATGATAAACATCTCCTTTTCTCTCTCATATTTTTTTTTGAATGTGACTCAATTATGTTAGATAAAAATATGATGTAATTGCATGACTATATTTGTCATAATTAGTTGATTGATAATATAAAGTGACAAAAAATATTTAATTATGTATTTCTACTTAGATGAATAATTTAGATTTTTATATAGTACTTAGTAATGCAAAAAATATTTTTGATATTTCATAAATGATAGAATTTAATGAATTTAAGAACTTACTTTATAAAATAAAATTTTATTATTACAAAATTATTAATTTTTTTTATTGTTCTTTTATAATTTGTTCAATTATAATGAAACAAAAAATATTACTGGCTCCATAAACAATCATTGTTTACACTTTTAGTATAAATATTGATTATATAAAGTATTCTCCATTTTAAAGTCACATACAACACGTGATTATATATATATATATTCAATTATATTGTATTTAGAAAATTACAATGTTTTGTATAATTAGTATTTAGATAATTTATATATATACAGACATACTTCATTTTACAGTGCTTCACTGATATGACATTTTTCAATTATATTTCATGTTTTTATTTTATATTTCAAAAGGAAAATTATCTGCAGCTAAACACAAAATAATATTTATAATAGGTAACATTATATAAAACAAATTAGTACAGGCAGGCTGACCCAGAGCCTTCTCGGAAAACTGGAAATGTAAGACACAACTGAACTCAAATCCTCCAAAGTGATAAAGAAAGGATTTAAAAATACAACCATTCAGCAGATTTTTTTAGCCTAGCACTATTGTGCCTTTAAAAATATATTTACATTATTATTCATTAAGCTTTTATATGTATTAGCAAATGAAAAAAGGTCGATTCATTTTCAGCAATGGTTTGAAATAAAACTGTCACAATAATGAGGAATGTCACATCATATAAATGTAATTATGTTCTTATTATTATGTTGTGAAATTGCAATAATGATTTCTTATTTATTTTATCAGAATTTATTCTATCATTTTTTTTTTCAAATTTAATTATTTATTCACTTTCTAATAAAAAGATTAACAGATACTCAAAAAATGCTTATTTAATTGGAAAGTGATAAAATAATACAATACAGATACTCTCTGGTTTATGTAAATCATTAGGATCAAGTACATAATTCTAATTTTCTGTAGGTCAGGAAAATAATTTTTTAATAATAATTTTGAACAAAAACTTTCTAGAGGTATGTGGAGATAGTGATTGCTCTTTCATGGCATAATGTCATATTGTTCCCTGACTGAAAGGAAAACATTATGGATAATCATACCAAAAATGCAATAAATAAAAATCAACAAACAATATTCAGTAGATGGCATAAATAAATTATATAACTAGAACTTTTAATTATTATAATCAATATGTTTGCACTTGTTAACAAACACAGTAGATGCTTATCACAAAGAAAAAAACAACAAATTAAACATTTATGTAAAGTGAATTTATAGAATATAAACTGAAATATCTATATATGTTTTTAAAATACTCAATAAATTTATTAATTATAATAAAATATGAAAATTTATATTTTTATGTATTTTTTTAAAATTATTTATCTGAATATTCTGATTAACTAAACTTTTCCAATTTCTAATCATTAATCATTGGTATGATTATAATTTGGAGATTTATTTCCATATCAACTATAAAATTTTAAATTAAATTAATAATAATAGCCCAACATAACAATTACATATCTATTTTAATCTTTTAATAATTTTTTAAATATTTATTTGTAATACTTTTTTCTATACCATACCATAAATATATATATATACACCATAAATAGCACATTTTAAATTAATTTAAATTTACACTCATCTTTATTGATAAATATAAAATATATGTATGTTTTATGTTTATACATAATTCATTTATCTATGATCTAATAACAAATTTCTTAATTATGAATATTTTGTTTAAAAATATTAGATTAATTTAGATTTAATTCTAAAATAATCATAAATCCTACAAAATTAAAATTAGTATTTATGTGAGATTATTTTAGAGCGATTCCAAAATTAATTTTGTTTAGCTTATTAAACGAAAAATAAAGAGAATTTATTATTAAAAAAAAGATATTAAATCTATATTCAGAAAATCACGTCATTATAGCGCCAGCTAGAATTATAAAAAACGATATTAAAAATTGGTCTATATATTTACCTTAGTACAGTATTATAAAAAATAATTTTTAAAAATTGTTTTTGCTATCTGATTAAACTATCAAATCCAGACAAAAAAATTTAAAAATTATAATCCAAATAGAATCTTTTTTTTTTTTTTTTTCAGCTAAATCATGTGATTTATAATTTCTCAAACAGCTTATTTATTAATGCAGATTTTTCTCTCTTCAAAATAAATTTATTCTACTGAAGACTTTCTTACTTAAATTTATTGTGTATTTTCATAATATCATATTTTAATTACCAATGATTGATTACATATTCCTTCATTGACACTTATAAACTATTAACTAACATGTTATCTATAGTAAAAATATTAAATTGATGAGGATATTATTATTTAAAAGTTTTATTTTTAAAACCATTATACGATTAAATAAAATCGTGAATCACGACACATGCTTACGTAATAATAAATTCATATTTTCCTTTAGACTTGCAGCACAATTTTGTTTTCCGTTGATTTTCATGCTTATATGAACTTTAAAATTATGGGGTATATCATCTAATTTTCTGAATTTTATTTAAAAAATAATATTTTTTATGTAAACTGATATAATTTTTAAAGAAATTCTTAAAAAATACTCAAAAAGAGCATTATATAAGAAAAATCAAATCTTATTTTTCTGCCTAAATTTAAATAAATCATCAATACGGTACTTATAAAAGTATGACACCAAAAAACCATCTTGCCAAGACGTAAAATTAGGCTTATTCTATGATTATATAATATTTTAATTTTGATTATATCCTTCCGTCGCTTTTTGAACTTGAATACATCTAATTTGTAAGATTAAACAATGGCCTGATTCCTTTTGCACCATGTTGTAAATTAAGCATTAAAATTCAAAAATAAAATTTAAATAGAATTTTTCAACTAATTTTCAAAATTTCAGTTAATTTTAAAACTTCTAACCTCCTTGCTTCTCCAACCGATTTTATTACAAAATGCCAGAAAAAATTGCTTTTGAAAGTCGTCGCCAACAAACGACGAACTAAAGCAGCGGTATTTGAAAAGACCATATCCAATAGCTTTTTCATCATATTCAACAAAACTCCAGTTTTTACTTTCAACAAAGTTGGCATGAACAACTTTATAATAGAAATTCCAGAACCAAAGATTAAAAACAAAAATTTTCAGAATTAACTAAAAAAAATCATGAAAACTTAGAAAATTTATTTATTTAAAGAATCATTTGCTATAATTTTGTAATTTTTATGTGATAATTGAAATTTTTTAGAGAATGATTCATGTAAAAAGATTATTAAATAGCATTTTTATCATTTTTTAAAATATTTTATTACCTGTATCTGCCATTAATACATTAATTGTCAAGCTTGGAGGAATTTTTTGTAATCATTAAGATATTAATTTATATTTCTTCTTTGAAATAATTTTGGCCAAATATTCGGCATTACTATATACACTATACTGTTATATATATTTAAATATGTTACTTTGTTAAAACTTTTTCGATGATAAAAGTCTTATGTAAATATTTCAAAACAAGGAAAAAGTAACGAAAATTAATCTCCCGAAATGAACTTTCTTTGCTTGCTGATATCAGGTTTATAAATATATTTCGTTTAACATATGGAGATTTTTATTTATAAGATGACCGCAAAACAAACAGAGGAGCAAATACTAAAAGATGAAACTGAAATTTTTCTATGATTTTGTAATCATGGTAAAAATGTTATTACGCTAGAATAAAATTCTAGAAAATAAGCAAAGTACAATTGGAGCTATATGAAATATTTTATATGGAAATCATCAGTTTTATGCTTTAGCATTCTCATTATTAATCGCATTTGCTGCTATTTATATACAATGTAAATATAAATTCTGAAATATCACAAATTTACATATGGGAAAATCGAGCTCAAACGAACAATTTTAATCCACCAATCAACGATCATAAATTTTTCTTAGAAACTTGTTTGATATGTTTTGACCTTTACCAAAAGATTTTCGTGAGTTAATAAATGTTCTATAATATTTTAAAAATATATTTAAACCATCTGTAATCGAGGATATTTCTAAATCGTATTCAAATTCATAAAAAAAAAAAAAAAAAAAATTCCACTGACCCGTTTCTACAGAGTATCCATTAAAATGTTATGTAAAAACTAAAATTGTTCTAAATGTCTAGTGATATCATCATTATTTCGTTATATATTTTATCTGGATATATAAAAATAAACTTCGGAACTTCATTATGTTTGTCTTGGATATACGAGGCATATATTTTAAACAACTGAAATTTCATTAACTTATATTATGATTTTTGTATTTGTCTAATTTGCTATTCTTTGCTAAATTTAAATTTGAACGATTCGGGAAAATCCTGAACAATAGTAAAAAAAATAAATGCATTTCCGGTAGTAATTATTAACCTCACGAAGACGTGATGACGTCATACCCTTGAACCGCAACGTCACTTCATTCAGTTTGACTTGGAATTTTTTACATCATTGGAAAGATATCAATATAATTAAACGGTTTAATTTTTCTATTGATAACTTTCATATTAGTTTTTAAAACATTTCATACGCTGTTCGTCCCTCCAGGGTGAAATAAAATGAATCATCAACTTAAAAATAGACCATCTTACATGCTCTACTTAAAGAGTTAAACATATAACTAAATTTTTATATGACAGAATATGTGGAAAAGTTTAGGTAAATCGATAATTATTTAAAAAAAAAAAAAAACAAAATTATAGTAAAATAATATTGCACGTTATACATATCCGGTTTAGCTGTTTTCAATCCCACTTTACTATAAACAGATGGAATAAAGAATAAGCAATGTATTTAGGTTATAGCCTTTTTTACCTACTGGGCAGAAGAATAAAAGAAAAACTGAGAAGAATAATAAGAAACAGATTTTAACTAAATTACACTTTCCTGGGACAAAGGTCAGTGGGACGGGTAAATAGCCTTTATGAGTTCTATTTTGTGTTTAGGAATAAACTTAAACAGCAAATAGTTATAATAGTATTACTTCCAACCAATAAAACAGCTTATTGTTTTAATTCTGGAAGTAATAATCTATTATCTTCGGTAAAAACATCTTCGAATTTCCGAATTTCACGTCCGACGTCACGGTTTTTCTACATAAGCATGCGCAATTGAAAGAAGGCAGACGATAACAATGTTGACAGACGATAGTAAAAATCAAAAAAGAGAAAACTTCGAAAGAGCAGGTAAGTTTTCCATATTTTATATACTGAAGTAAATAACTAGATGAAATATTAGATTCAGTTAATTTTAACTTATAAAATTCGAGCTAATCATAAATTATATGCTATATTTCTTTAAAAAAAAAAAAAAAAAAAAAGACTTCTGGAAACGGTATCAAATATTGTAAACTTTTTCAATTTCATTTTCTGATTTCAAAATCAGTTGTCTGAAGCAAAAAATAAACACATTACATTACATTACGAAATGTGCTTTATTTTTTGCTTCAGTTCAATTTTATCTGTGATGTAAGTTTTTGACTGTTTTAACTACAGTTCAAATTACTATATAGGCCTACTTTATTAATACTATAATTTACACTTTCCTAAAAACAAATTCAAATAACGTTATCCCATATTATCTATAATAATTTGATGGAATTTGATATAAAATACAATAATATGGCATTTATTGCATCTTGCTTCATAGTACTATGCACAGAGTAATATACACAGAGTGCTCACTTCCATTGGTTGCTATGTTAACTTCAAATGACAATGGGCGCCTCTAGA